>JAVSBS010023909.1:22132-78062 GCA_033124195.1 Coracias cyanogaster | reverse complement strand
TTTCCAATGAAGTCACCGTCCTCTGTAGTTCAGCACAATTGTCACTAGGTTCAGTGAAGCTGTCACAGTTGCATCAGTGTAAAGTACAAACATTTGATAGTCTGGACTTTGATAAATGAAATCTAGGTTGTCAGTGCCTGGGTGCTCTGGGCCCCATGGCACGGGCCTCTCTGACATGGTTTTAGGTGTACAACACCTGCCTGGCTTGGTGGGATATCTCTTTCTGGGAGAGGAGGTGCCTTTCTCCTCCTGCCTCTCACTGTGATCCCAAGGGGCCAAAGGGAAGCACAGGCTGCGTTCTTCAGCCTCCAAATCTGGCGCCACTCATAGTAGAACTTTTTTCCTTGCATGGCCAAACAGTGACAAGGGAAGACAAACATGGAATTTCAAACGCAGATAACCAAGACAGGACATGATCTCTTTTGGCTGTCAAATCCTTTATGCTCTGCAAGTTCCAAGTCCTATGTAGATCAGGCATGTGGCGTGTGTTGAGGTCCCAGCTGAGAGTGCAGGGAAGTCTTGAAGCGGATGTCTCCTGTCAGCGTCTTGGAGTAAAACAGGGAATTCTGACCAGCTGTTTTTCTCCTGGAAAAGTGAAGTGTTTAAATAAGCAACACTGACTCCATGACGACATTTTTCTCCCATATCGATCCCTTCAAAACACTTCTTTGCATGACTGATCTGTGTCTACTGACCCCATACCAGCTGAAGGTTGACAACAGGGTACTGCCATGTGTTGTTCCCTAGACTTAAGTAGAGCACAAGAGCAGTGATGATAGGAAGTCTGCAGAGTTATTCCTCAGTTCCTCAGGAGCAAGAGCCTGACAGTGAGGTGCTAATGGATGCCCCTTCTCTCAGGATCACACAGAAAGTGAGAAATTGTCATTTGGCCTCTTGCCAAGCAGCTGATCTTTTGCTGCAAAGCAAGGAAATTGCTTGAAAACAGCAGCTGCTTGCGTAATGCAGGGATTTATTGGTAACTCCACAGCCCCACCTCTGGCACAGATGGCCTGTTTGCATTGGATGAAGGACAAGAACAGAAAGAATTACGAGGGAATTGAAAACCTAAACCTGAATGGAAGGACGATGGAGCGTCCAGTCACTTTATAAGGGTTGCCACACTCCTGATGGAGTGAGATCCTTTGTCTAGATTGATTTTTTTAATTTTTTTTTTTTTTAAATAGATTCTGTCTACTGACAAAATCTAAATGGGAGACATTTGTTCCCATCTCAAGCAGGGCTGAGTGTTGAGTAGAGGCAACTGTGATGGTATTTGCCTGTGTGAAGGCTTAGCCTTCTGCTCCACCCACAGACAATCCCTTTAGCTTCAAAATATATACCTGCACACTAGTATAACAAAAGTTGACCAACTGTTAACCAAGCGTTGTTAACCAATGCTTTCTACCCTCCAGGCAGAACATTGTGGTGTCAAGCTGTAGCTCTTCCTGCAGAGCTTCCTAATTAAGCTATTTCCAGCAACATAGGATGGGTCAAACTAGTGCTTAAAGGATGTTAACATTCTGCCCAGCCCTCTCAGTGCCCCAGAGCTGCAGGGTACAGTCAAGAGTGCAATCTGACAGGGGCATGGCTCTTGACTCCCCTGTGATGTTCTCCTCTTCTGAGCAGGTGTTCCACGGTGGCTTTCACCTGTGTGTGCTCCCATACAGACAGTTCTGGCAGCAGTGGGGTTTTCTTGCTTCTGCTCCCTCGTGGTGATTTCTGAATTCCCCTTCCAGTGTGCTGGTGCGTGTGACCTTGTTTATCACTTGTGAGCAGTGTCCTTTGGCCATTGATCCCTGTCCTGCCAGGGTCAGAAGCTCTCACAGCTGTTTGTTGCAATGTCCATCAGATGAGTGACACACCTTAAACTGGTGAGGAGCAGAGGGGAGAAACAATTATTTCCTCATGGGAGGAGGCAGTCACATTGCCAAGATCTCTTGCTATGGCTTGCCAGCCAAGTAAGTGGCTTGTACTTCTTCCAGTGGAGTGGAGAGCACAGAGGCACAGCTACTTGTTTGACTTGCTTCATGCAGCCAGAAGCTCTGAACAAAGCCCTTGTTCCTCTGCCCTGCTGGAACACCATTAGGAGGTAGGGAGCTCTAGGAACCAGCAGCAGAGACCTGTAGGTCATGGGTTCAGCTTCTGTGTGATGTGGTGATGAAATTGCATGTGGCTATGGGCTAGCTGGAAAACTTACTGGACTCCACTTTGATTTTCTGCTCAGCTCTGAACGCCAAGTTGCTGAGTGTGTGCGTCTGCAGCACAGGGCTGAGTTGTGCTGGGTCATGCAGAATTGGCTGTAATTTGTGTAGGTTCCCACTCCTGCCTCCTTTTAGCATCTCTTGCTTAGTCACCTCCAGGTAACTTTAATGTTCTCCATTTCTGAAGGCTCCACTTGTTTTCTCCTGTTCCAGGAGGTCTGTTATGCCTCTGCCATCTCAGCCAGCACTGGCTAGAGGAGAGCAGTTCCTGTGCCGCCTTGGTCTCTGCAGCAGCACAGTGACTTGTAGGCTGTGACCTGTAGGTTGTAGACCATGTGTGCAAGCACCTTTCTTCCCATAACACATGCAATAAGTGTGGTCCTGACTCACATGTCACTTCTGTCCCCCATCCTGTGGGCATTCCCGGCATATGTGGCCCTTTCTCCAACGGACCTCCCTTGAAGTTCCTGAGCACGCAGACCTGAACACTCCTGCCGTGGGACAGACCCAGGCACTCAAGCCCTAACTGCACAGGCAGGCATCTGAAGGGTGCCCAGTGAGGGAAATAATTAGTGGGAGAAAGACCGTCCAGACGGAGACTGGGCAAAGAGGAGCAAGTCTCTTGTGGCTCAAGTCTGAACCAGTTCTCTGCCTTCTGTTTTCCCCCATGAATGGCTGTGCTCTTGGTTCATGATCTTTTCTCTGCCCAGGTGATTAGTTTTCACTGTCAGGACATGTAATGGTCCCCTTGTACTCACTCGTTGCTCCCCTGCCCTAGTCCTTTCCCTCCTCTTGATTTTGCCATCTGGTACCTTCCTCAATCCCCTGCTGGTCTCTGCCAGGCTCATCACTGTCTCGGGGCCTGCCTTGACATGGCTTTCTGCAGGGGGAGAACTGTTTGCATGAGCTGTCTCCTTGGAGCAATTAATTTCACAGGAGCCTTGCCATTCAGTTGTCTGCTGCCTTGTGGTTTTTGGCTCCCACGCATGGCTCCAGCTCTCAAGCGCTGTGCTCCAGAGCCCACACTGCTGCTCGGCCACCCCACATTCCTGATCCCTTTGCTGATAAAGGAGTCTAAATGGGCTGGCAGGGACCCCTGGCCCAAGGCTTTTCCCCCCATTTTGCACCTCAAGAGCTGTCAGAAGGCAGGCTGGTGGTGAAGAGAATTCCAAACTCGCCGATATTCCAGCAATTATAAATCTCCCAGGTTCTAAGAGCTGTAGAAGGAGGAGTCCTCTACGTGGTTGTGCTTCCCACAGAGCAGTTTAATTGAAATTGTAAGAAAATCAGTCAAAGGAGCGGGGCTCCAGCCACACCCTCAGAAGCATGTTCTTCCTGACATATTGCATTACTCTGCACAAACGGGTCTGTGCAGCCCTTTCCCAGACATCTTCTCTCAGAGCCCCTTTGAGGTGCTGCTCCTTAGACTCTCTGGGAAAGGAGGTCAATGTGTCATCAGAAGAGCAAGAAAACATCAAATTCGCTTAGCTTTTAAAAGGTGAGTCCCTCCACTTCAGAATTTCCTGCCAGCAGTGGTATAAATAGGGAGCTTTCTGCCAGTCCTGCATGGACCGGAGCCTTTGAACCAAGAGGCAGCCAGTCTTGAGAACCAGCCACCCCTCCTGGGAGAGCAGAACCAGCAGTTTTTCTCATCAAGTTTCTTTATCATTTCATTCTTTTCCAAATACATCTTTTTTAATCTCTTTTTTTTTTCCCCCAAGCACAGTTATTGTCATAAGATGGGATAAACCTGTGTGTTGCTTTAGGCCCAGAAGTTGCTCCTGACCTTGGTAGTTGCTCTGGGTGTTGTGCTCCTTGCCCTGGGACCTCTGTGCCTTAGCTCTGGGTGGCAGTGGCTGCTCCTTGGCACGGGGCATGACTGACCTGGCTCTGGCTGCTGAGGAATGTTCCCAGCTCAGCCTGGTGTTGTGTAACAGGAGGTGTCAGCCCAAGCTGATGTGGCTAAGAGGCATTTTTTTTCCACAGCACTGAGAGCAGTTTATGGGACTTGCGTTGTGCTTTTAGCCTGATTCCTGTGCCTGAGCTCCTACCTCTTCTCACTGCCCTGGGCCTTCAGCTTATCTGAAATGGGTTAATAACCCCTGAAACGGGTTAACAGCGCTTCAGTGGTAGCTCTTAAAGTGTTCACAAAGAACGGTTGTGATCAGATGAGTTTAAGCAAAATTGCCCAGTGAGGGAAGATGGGGTGAGAAGATCCTGGACAGTTGACAGCAGGACTGAGAATAAAGCCCAGGAACCCTCACAATAGATTCCCCTTTTAATAATAATAATAATTATTATTGTTGTTGTTGTTGTTGTTATTATTATTAGCAAATCCTGAGGTGTCTACTCAGAATTCAGTGAGAGTTTTGCTGAGAGTTGGCACAAGATAACCAAGCTTTCCTAGCAGATGCCTTTGCAGGTGTGGCTTCACATTATTCCACTAACACACCTCCCTCTCTCTTCCCCTGATAGGTCCCCAGCCATCTATTTCCAATTCAGAGGGAGATCTCCTCTTCTTGCTGGACAGCTCTGGCAGTGTCTCCTACTACGAGTTTTCCAGGGTCAAGGAATTTATGTGGGACCTTGTGCAACCTTTCACCTTTGGCCCCCAAGATGTCCAGGCCAGCATCATCCACATCAGCACGACGCCCACGATGGAGTTCCCTTTTGACCGGTATCTGTCTCGTGGGACTCTGCAACGAGCTATCCAGGACACTCGACAGCTCATGGGCGACACCAACACAGGCAAAGCGCTCTCCTACGCCAAGGAGAAGTTATTCAGTGGTGAAGCTGGTGCCCGACCAGATGTGCCCAAGGTACTGGTTTGGGTGACAGATGGTTTCTCCACTGATGACATCTCTGAACCCATGCAGCTCCTGAAGGACATGGGAGTAACAGTCTTCATTGTCAGCACTGGACGGGGGAATTACCTGGAACTCTCTGCTGCTGCCAGCCAGCCTCCTGAGAAGCACCTGCACTTTGTGGATGTTGATGACCTACCCATTATCACCAAGGAGCTTCGCGATGCTATCCTAGGTATGGTGGGGTTGGGTTGTGGTTACTGGGAGTTTGCAACAGGGCTGAATATGAGTTAATGTCTGGCTCTGCAGGGCAGACAGTGTGAGAATCCCCTAAAACCAATGATCCTCCTGACCCACAGCTGTTGCCCTTGAAACCTGAGTTGCTTTGTCCACAGTGCTGTAGGTTCAGGTACAAACCAAGGCCTTTAGGAGGTCTGAGACAAATATCTCTATTCCCCTTGGAAGGTCCCATGACTGACTGGGACAAATTCCCTTCTGCAGACCTGTTAGTGAGATGCTCTTGTTTGTGATGGGTTGTTCAGTTGTTAATGAAGGAAGGAGGCTCAGGCAGCATAATATCAGGGCAATTTTTTTTTAATTTATTTTTTTCCGACCTGCTGCCTGTCTATGTGCCATCTGATGGAGAAGGATACAAATGTCTTGAATGCATTGCACACAAAATGGGATGTGTACACCTGGGAAGGTCTTGGTCCTGTCAGCTCCCTCAAACTCTTATCTAGGGTAGATCTGACATCGTATAGACACCATCGTGTGCAGACACAGCAGCTGATGTCCTGAGATACCCAGCTCCTGCCTACAAGTGCCTGGCAATTGTTGCTCTCTTACAAAGAGCAATCGAGGATGGTGCTTGCTGTCAGCATCGAGACTGTGGGAGAGGAATGTGTTTGTTCCATAAATCCTCTGTCGTAACGTGTTCCACATCCACCAGATCTGTAGCCTGACTTGGCTAGCACAGCCCTTGGAAGAAAATCCCAGCCCTAACTTGTTAGGCTTAGCAGGCCAGCCACTACCTCTGTGCTCGCACAGTTGTGGCAGCTGCTGTGCAGAGAGCAGGAACAGACAGCAGATTGGATTTTTCACCAGTTCTGTTTTTTAAAGCATCCAGGAAAGGGGCTGAGAAGACCCAAAGCCATAATCTGTGCCAGAAGGCAGGCATCTGGAAGCCAAGAGAAATATCTCCTGCTAATCTGCATGCTGCACTGCACAACGCGTGTTCTTTTTGTAGCTCTTGAAGGCCGTCATAGTGGGAGTGTCCGTGATGGCAAAGCCGGGGCTTTGCCTCAGCCTCCCAGGTGCCTCCGGATTTGTTTGGAAAGCTGAGCAAGTTACTATGACTTTGCAGACTTTCCATGGATTTTCTGGAGGTTCTCTCTCCATTGGAAATCCTGCTTTAACTTCTGTTTTAACTTGGCTTCTGCTATTGTGAGTTGGTTAGAGCTGCTTTTGGAATGTCCAAGTAACCCTTTCCACAGAATCGTCTGTATGAAGCAATTTCTTCCTGTTTTCAGCCATGATGATTTAAAAAATCACACACGGGGATTATGTTCTTCTCCAGTCATCCTCCTCTCCTGTATGAGTATGGAGCAGTGCCAGAAGTGCTTCTACTGCACCAGATGCCACACAGCCCCCCAGATGTTTCAAGTCACTCGACCATTCCATCTCCACAGCCGTACCTCACTGTACAAACCCCTCTATGTAGGGGTTGCTCGGTTAGGAAGCATTTTCAGAATTCTAACTAGAAGTCTGAGCAGATAAATGATTTAATGAACTATCAGGGTGGAGTCTGGAGTTTGCAGCAAGGGTTTTCAGTCCTAGACAACAAGGCAGCCACCACTTTGGCAGGGAGACAAAAGAGAGGTGCCTTATGCTTCCAAACCATATTTCTGTCCCACTACAGGCTCTGCTGAGGCCAAGGGATGAGGTGTCTCTGCCTCGATTCCCTTTCTGAAACACCTGGCTGTGTCACAGAGAAGAGAAGATGGGCTGCTTCCTAGGCACGGTGGACTCAAATTGTTCCAGTAATGCTACTGCACAGGAGGGTGCAAGACAGAGGCTGTGGGTGGATGTAGATGTTCACTGCCTCTCTTTTCTTGGCACGTGACCCCAACACAACAATTCTGCAGAGTGCAGCAGGCGACGGTTCCTAGCCAGCCCAGCGATGGCCACAGCCACAGCTGGCTCCTGGCAGACACCTCTGCCTTCCCTAGTGTGCAGGGAAGGGAACTCTAGCTCAGGTTTCTTCCATTCCATCTTATATATTACGTACCCAACGTATGGAATTTGGTGCTCCTTCTGGGGAAGGACTTCCAAATATTGTGAAACCAAGGCATTTCTTTGAGATGACATCAGGTTCTCTGCTAGCATCTACTTGCTCTCCACTCAGCAGAATTGACAACTGCTGACTTGTTTCATCCTTTGGCACCATCTTCTCAGCCATGTTCTGCAGGAGCCCACCTGCCCGGCAGTCGCAAAACATCAGCCACTTCCCATGCCTATTCAGGGCAACATATTTCTGATCTGAAACAAGGTCCTGGATAACTTCTGCTGCAGTGTAGACTTTGAGCCTGGAGTTCTCCAGCATTCTCACCTAGCACTGTATATAAGTAGTGACCAGAGGGAGTGATCTCAGACACTGAATATTCACCCTGGTAATGGAGAAGTGTGTTCCCACCTCCGGGAATCAAAACCCTCTTACCATACATATCAAAGTAGGGAAATAGAGCCATGAAGCAGAAGTACTTTGTCCCAAGTCCTAGCTGAAGCTTCTGCAGAGAGAGGATCGTGTACCAAGGGCTCAAACAGGTTCATCTGCTGCCTGGCTGCGGTTCTTACACCCATTGTGAAACTAAGAGTGTTCTGAGAGTCTAACCTTGGCCTTGCCAGTGTTCGTGCCAGCAAACTCGTGGCCGCAAAACAGTGTTCCAAGTCACCAAAGGCAGGAGGTGGGAGGCAAGTGTGTCACAAGCTGTCTCTGAGTGTCACTGGGAAGGCACTGCCTGGGTCTAACACAGAGATGAACTTGCTGCTTCCCTCTGGGAACAAGGAGGTGCTGTGAAGTGAACTATGGACACCTATTTTCTAGGGCTCATTACCATTTTTATATACTCGAGGCAACAAGGGGCAGAGCTATTTGCTGTGGGCTTCCTGCAGCTTGCCCCTCAGGTGTTGTGCTCTGTCACTTTAATCTGACAGATTTATTCGCAATGTCCCCGGGCCCTGCCTCCAAGCTCACTTATTTCCATTCCCTGAGTTTTTGGCAGGACTCTTGGCACTGAGGCCTTTCCTCTGTTCCTTTGTGGCTTGGCCATTGGCATTGGTGGGGCTCCCAGGAGGGTGCAGTGCCCCAGGTCCTGTGGTGCTGCCTCCCACCCTCTGCCTTCTCCAAGCTCTGACGGGTGGGGTGCTGCTGGCTGGCAGCACTTGGGGATGGGAGTGGGCAGGGCACGGAGAAGGAAAATGTTCCTGCCTGCCTGCGAGAGCCAAAGAACAGCTCAGAGGAAAAACTGAGGCTGCTTTATTTGGTACAAAGAAGCTGGCAGGGACTCGGGGCAGCTTGGAGGAGAAGAGCTGATGTTCTCCCAGTTAAAGGACAAGTCTGAGAGCGCAAGGCTACCTTCCGTTCTCCTGCAGGTCTGGGCAGACTTCTGTGTCTCCCTTTACTAGGCAGCCAGTGAGAGTTACTTTCAGTACTCAGAATTATTTAAGCTTGAGCTGGAGGGTACTATTGTAAAGTTTCAGGGTTGACATGGTACAGAGAAAATGCACTTCTCTGAGGCTCAGGGTGCTTTTAAAAATCATTTTTTTAATAAAAAGGCATCTTTATGTCTTCATCTGCCACTTCCCCGGAGAGGGAAACAGTCCTGCACGTTTCCACCCATCTGGAAGACTAGAGAACAGTGGAATTCTGCCCAAGATGGGTTCAAGGGGGCATCAGAAGAGGTATTTGTGCCTGGCATTTGGAGTCTAGAACTCAAAGGTAGCACAAACCTTGAAGAGAAGTCTCTGTGCAGAATAAGAGGCGCGATAGTACAAGAGTGGCTCTTAATGTTGAATGTCGCAAAACAATGGAGCTCTGTGAAGCACTGCAGGGAGTGACTGCAGCTGAGATGAATGCCGCCAGCTCAGCAACTGCTGGACATCCTCAGATGCTGCCTCTTCTTCCTGGCCACTGGGTACAGGCAGAGAGCAGGGAGAAATGTATTTGTTCACACTCTGGGCTGCCTCAGGTTCACGAGAGCATGTAGTGGTTTGGTTTCACTAGTAGGTGATTTCCACAGGGAGCTCGGGATGAACTGACCACAGGAGTTTCAGAACCTGGATGCCCAGATTCTGTCTCCAGCTTTGTCACAGGCAGTGCCAGCGCTGCTTGCCATGTCGGGTACTTGGTGATTTCTTGTTGAGTGTGGGAAGCTGCCTGTTTGGCCAGGGACAGTAATTCCCACACATCTGTCAGGCAGTAGCAGCTGCCCAGAACTTGCTGGACTGCTCCAGATGTGTTCTTGGTGGTGCAAGACAGGCTTGGATGGGCAGGGGCACGGTTCCTGCTGTGCCAGGGTTCTCTGTCACAGCAGATCACCAGCACTGTTTGGCCTTGGCACAGAGGACAAGGCAGAGAGAATGGAGAGGGAAAGCTGGGGCTTTATAGAGTGTCTTGGAGGCTTGTAGCAAACTGGTTTGAGGCTGGAGATGTCTAGGAGGCGAGTTTCAGTAGTATTCTTGAGCTGAAGCCTGTTGTGCAGACATCTGAGCAATTGCTTTAGCCAAAATTCCACCTCATGCTGGTTGGGAGATATGCATTTCCTTCGCAAGCTCTATTCAGTGAAAGGGTCTTGTCCAAGAGGGAGGAATGGTGTGAAAACCCAAAGCCTGCTGCCTCGGTTGACATGTTTGACGTAGTTTTTAGCTTTGTGGTTGGCTTCGAGGATTAGGATTTAGTTTTGTGCTCCTGAACCTTTTAAAGAGGGTCTGGTTCACCGAATTGCTATGAAGGGTGTTGGCTACACCTAGGTGACTTCAGCTGTCATCCAGTGTTGCTGTAGACAACATCTCCCATCCAGAAGCGCCTGTATTTTAGATACACCACGTTCTGTGTATTAATGTCAGTAGTGATTTATTGCTACTGTATCTTTTCCAGACGTTATCCAAGCCAATCGACTCCATGCAGTAGATATCACCTCAAGCAGCTTCCGTCTAACGTGGCCCCAACTCCTCTCCCAAGAAACGGACTACTACATCCTAGAGTATGCCCCAGCAGACAATCTAGCCAGGAAGAGGACAAAGCAAGTGTCTGGGACTCACACTAGCATCATGCTCAGCAACCTTGCACCAGAAACAACTTACGAGGTGGCACTCATCCCTGAATCCAATGTCCACTACTTCCCTCCCCAGACAACAAGGGTTACTACACTGGCAGGTAAAATGTGCACAGTCATGACCAAGGGGGAAAGTATCCACTGTGCTGAGACTTACATACATAAAGCAAACAGGACAGCCTTTGGTTTGCATCCCACAGCCCCATGGCCTGATAGGAGGAAGCAGATGGTTGTGGGTAGGACAGAACATAATGAGCTTCTTTATGCTGGCACTCAGCTGGCAGTTCTTTTGTTAGAGAGATGCTCTGAACTGCCCAGAACAGGGGATCATGTCTCATGTTCATAAGATGTCCTTCCAACCTTGAAAATCTATGAATTTGGAGGAAAGCAGAACCTGCTGCCCTGGGAGAAAGTGGCAGGAGCTGCAGCTTGCAAGTATTTAACAGCGCTGTAGAGACAATTGGGGATAAAGCCCAGGCTGCTGCACGTACATACTCACTATCCCAGTATGATGGTCAGGCAGAAGCAGCGCTGCAATCCGTGGGTTCCTACCAGAGGGGATTTTTGACCGTCACAGCTTGAGCAGCTGTTACAGGAACAAGGAGACCCCTGTCTCCTACCTGAGGCTGCAGGAGCAGCTACGGGAGAGGAATGCTCATGAAGCAGGTGAACGCTGCTTCTCTGGACAGGCATGTCCACTGATGGGGGGTCCCTGTGTGAGAGGGGGAGCACTCGGAGCAGAAGCCAGCTCCACTATGCAGATTAGTCCTCTGGGCCAGAAGAATAACTTACATTTATGCTGGATAGCATCACGCAAAGAAGCGGCACACTGAAAATCTGAGCCAGGGTGACAAAGTCAAGATAACTCGCATACAGTATTAATTTTCGACATGCAAGAACAATTTTGGCTGAGTATTTTTGCCCACTCTCTGTTGCACAGGTGGATAAACCATTTTATTGGGGCTGAGCTGGGTTGTGTTGACTGGGATGGCTATCAACATCCTCTTGTTGGATGGATTTTCTCCCACCTCCTGGAAGCCAAATATGTCGCAGGTCAATGATGCTCCTCTTGAATCCTCTTGGCCTTGACTTATGTACTCATTCACTTCTCTTTACATTGCTTTCAGAGGAAATAGCCCCAGCTCAGGTTCTTATCTCAGAGTCTGGGCCACACAGCTTCCATGTTAGTTGGGCTCCTACACTGGACAGTGTGATTGGCTATCAGATCCTGTATGGACCACTCCCTGGGAACTCGGTGAAGCTGCTGGAGGTGGATGGCCAGCACAACAGCACTGTGGTGGAGAACCTGGCACCCAATACAACCTACCTAGTGACGGTGACTGCGGTCTATAGGTCGGGGAAGGAGAAATCCCTGTCAGCTAAAGCATGCACTCAGGAAGGTGAGTGAGCAGCATCTGATATGAAACGATGGGCGCAAGGAGTCTCTGAGGTGTGCCTGTGTCTTTGCACAGATCATCTGCCTCTAGGTGAAGCCAGAGAACTCAGCCCAGCTCCTGGGGAGGGATGAGAGCTGGGGAAAGCTGCAGCTTCTGATGGACAGCACGTGATAGGTCATTAGGATGTAGCAGAAGCATGGGGCTGACAGAAAATCAGACACACAGCATGCCTGCAATTACAGGGTGCTGCTGGTGCAATCACAGACAGAATGGACTTGGAGATCCCTGAATCTCTCTAAAGAACATGCTTTTCCCTTCTGTCTCCTCAGTGTATGTATTTTTTGTGTGATTTAACATCAGAGGGGTGGAAATTTAATCAGCAGAAGCTTCTGCTCTGAAGAGGTACCTGTAAAGATATTGCAGGAAGCAAAATTTAGCTTGTAGCAGGGCTCATGAGTGAGGAGCTCAGGGAATGAGGGCAGCTGAGGGTGCAGGAGGTGGACAGTCAGTGCCTAACAGCACTAACAATATTATTTTGTGCTGGTACCAGGACAAAGTTCAGGACTAATTAGGCTGAGCTCCTCCAGTGTGGAGGTGTAGGGTGATGGGCTACTGTCTCTACAACAGAGAAAGACCAGGTTGGCTGGCAACTCCTTCTCAACAATCCTCCCAAGAGGAACAAGGAGCTAGGTGGTAAGCACCACTCCATATAAATGACCCCCAGTAACATAAATCTTCTTTCTTTAGAGGGCTCCAAAGTGAGGCACCTTCGCTTTGAAGACATGGGCCCCAACACCCTGAAAGCGTCCTGGGACTCTGCTGATGGGAAGGTCCTTGGTTATAGAGTCAGATGCCGGCGGCAAACTGGTCCTTCATCTGTCATCAGCGTTTCACCGCAGGTCCACAGCGTGCTCCTCACAGACCTCGCTTCAGGCACCACTAACAAAGTGTGTGTGAAGCCCGTGTACAAGAACCAGCCAGGCAAAGGGCTATGCCGCATGGTGCACATGCAGCCAGGTGAGCTGGGGTGCGAGGCAGAATCCTGGCGTGCTTTAGCCACGGGAAAGTGTCCTGAAGGACACCGAGGTGCTGGAGATCCAGCACAGAGAGCCCTCATGGCCAGAATAGTCTGTGCTCATCAGCTAGCTTGCCAACAGGGCTTCATCACAGCTACCAGCCTGAAGGGTACTGTCCAAAGATGGACATTTTTAAGAGCCATGCTCCTCCTAGTGGTGGTATGTTTGCAGGCAGGAGAAAAATTGTACAGTGGAGATAGTCCTGCAACAGCTTTGGGCTAACAAAGGTGGGAAGGCTGCTAAAAGCTGGCATGGGTATTGGCAGTGCTGTTTAAAAATCATTTGAACTCTTGCCTACCCTTCACTTTTCAACGTGGCAGGAACGAGGTAACATCTGCTCTCCTCCTTTCACTGCCCAGAAGCCACTTACTGTCATGGAACACAAAGGGATTTTTGACAGGCTGAAGTGAAGTAAGAGCTAAAGTGCAGCTGTGACAGTGCAGAAGCACAGCCTTTTTCCCAGCAAGAGGCTGGAGTGATAGTGGAGACGACCACAGGGACGAGATCTCTGACTCTGTCAAATTAGGAGAATGGGTGGATAAAGCTGACATACTTTTTGTGTTCTTCCCAGCTACAGAAGCCCAAGGATATAAGCACAGACAGAGAGCGTGACAGATTCTGGAGTGAACCCATACCTAGCAGAGCAAGAAACTTTGCTTGGACAAAGACTTGGACAAGAAGAAGGGTTCAGGGGAGGAAACCAGAAAGCTCACAGATCATCTCCCAGCCTGCACTGTCTCTTGAGGTGTTCTGGTTGTCAAGCCTAAAGGCTGTTCCCAGCCAACTTCTTCCAAAGCTTAAAGGTCTGGCTTGGTTGGAGGAAGCTAACAGATCCCAAATCTGAACCCTCTTTTACATAAATATGCCCGACAAATAACAAACAGAAGGCAAAGTGATGATTCCGCGCTATTGCTTGCTTACTGCCCGTTCTCTATTTATTAAACATTGATACAGATTTATTTTTGCAGCTTACAAGCACGTTCAGGACTTGGCATTCCTGCTATCAACAGCCAGTGAAACTGGCACTTGGCAAAGAGCAGCTTTCCTACAACTCACCTTGTGTACTCGACAGGTAGCTCAAATTAGGCATCCCAAAAGTATAGCGTTTCAGGGATGGCAGGGAAAAGCATTAGGAGAAAGAAGAATGACATAATAAAAAAATGTACAGTATGTAGAGGAGGTGGGGTCAAAGCCCTCACTATTTCTGAGAAGAGGAAGAAAAGAGGTTGTTAACCCACTTGTCCAGGACATGGGGACACTTTATAAAAGACATCCTGCCTTTTCTAAAGTGTAAGGGCAGTTTAGTGTTGCCAGGTGGGCTTTGGTTTATGGCAGGGCTTGGTCGGTGAACTCTGAGAAACATGACATGCCAGGCTGATGAGCGCTGTCAGAGTGCCCCAGCAGAAACCTTTGCTCACTGTTCTTGAGTCTCGTCCGCACTGTTCTGCTCCCTCCCTGGCATTGGTATTAAATTAACCTACTGCAGTGACGTACAGATCCCGGGTGGAATTTGAAGGGTTCAGATTCCCCCAGTCATTTGCCTTGGGATTTGGTATCAGTCAGAGAGCACGAGACTCAAAACTTGGGAATTTTCTTCCCCAGCAGGTTACTGTGTCCTGGAGCTCTCAGCCCTCGGCTGAGCTCAAGGAGCAGCAGTGAGTCAAGAAAAGCCTGACAGCAAGCCCATCTACACCAGCTATTTTTGGTTCTCATTCAAATACACACCTCCAAACAGCGCGGTACTGCCTGGGTCATGACAATGGAGTTGCTGTGACATACCTGCAATCAGTTCCACCAAATCGGATGTGAGTCCCGCTGTCAGAGCTCTATGGAGATTAATCAGCCTGTTCCCTGACTAATTACAGGCAGCAAGCCTCCAGCACTATCATGCCAGGCTGTATCCTCTCCACTCTGAAAACACCTAGCACATCTTCAGTGTCCTGTCCTGGGCTTCCGCCCAGTGCTAAGCTTGAGCCACACTTAAAAAGCAGGGGTTTATGGGAGAAGAGTAAATTTGGTTCTTTCCCTTTGGCCCCAGGCTTGAATTTGCTGTCACTAAGCTACAATGTGGAATGGGGAACTGGGTTAAAAAAAAAAAAAAAAAAGAGTTTATTTTAATAGCTAGTAACAAAACCATTGGAGCACCATTGTTCCAAAATTCAGGGCTTAGGGCTGTAAAGAGTTATATATACTTTTCTGGTGACAGAAAACAGCATCAGTGGGAACACCTTCCCTCAGTAATATTTGCGCTGTTTTAAATTTATTGCTTTTTGTCCTACATGTGGAAATTTTTTTTTGTTTTTTAAAGCTGTACTCTGTGTTGGACAGCCCCCATGCAGTGTTGCTCCATCCTGAAGACCCTCCATTATGGACTTCTTGCAACAGCTCCTCTTGGAGCTGAGAGGAACTTTGTCACTGACCTTGTCTCCCAAGTGCTGAATTCCTCATGTCTGGGTTTACGGAGCATTTGCCTTGGGCAGTCTTCGTGTACAGGAGGAAGAGGTAGGAGGGAGACGAGTCATTCATTAACTTTATAAGAAGATTTCATATTACCTGTGTTCTCCTTTGGAATGTGCATCTGTGACTGATTAATCTTAATGGAGACTCCACTGTGGGGACCATAAAGCCTCTGGAATTTCTCACACAATATGATAACCTTGTTCATTCTTGCTGTAGGACTTTTAAGTTTGCACAACTCCCTGCGTAGTTTACTAATACATTGATGTGTCATTCCCTTCAGTTGTAACAAGTCCTTTTGAAGACTATTAAATACACAGTACAAGAACTAATGAGTGATTACGTCGTTCTTGATGGCAAAAAAGACAAATCTGTTAAATGTAGCTTTTGTGTTCTAATGAGAGGTATGGGTTGAAAAGCTGGCATTCGCCTGAATTTTAAATGACTGAAAAGTAAGCATTCCACTGGTGACTTTGTAGTTTGGTTTACATGAAACTTCAACCCTACCCTCCAAAGAAAAAAAGTCAGAAATACACCAGTAAAAATATACCAGTCTCAATAACGTTTCCGCTTTAGTAAGAAGTGTTTTACGAGAAGCCAAAAAGTAAATGTCCCTTAAACCTTGGCAGAACTGGTAGAGTTCTAAGATGGGCAGGTAAGTTTAAAAACAAAACCAAACTCAGGGCTTAGTTTAATTAAACACGAAAGATTTCTAGGGCTACTTAAGCATCTGCTCTGTACTGATATAATGGGTATGACACCCAAGCGCCTGTCCAGGATGAGAGCACACACCATCAGCATGCCCAGCAAAATTCTGTGTGGGGACTAAAGAGCTTCATTTGTAGATGAGCTGTTCCCAGGTTTTCCTCAGGGTCCTTGCACCTTCTGCTGCATGTGGAGCTGGGAAGAAACATGAACATTTAAAGGAAAAGAAGACACCTGAATGATCACCCCTGAACTGGTAACAGTTTTAAGCTGGAAAGGGTAGATTTAAGTTGAACATTAGGAAGAAGTTCTTTAATATGAGGGTGGTGGGTCATAGGAACAGGTTGCCCAGAGAGCTGGTGGAGGCTCCATCCCTGGAGTCATTCAAGGTCAGGCTTGTTGGGGCTCTGAGCAACCTGACCTAGGTAGAGGTGTCCCTGCTGGCTGCAGGGGCTTGGAGCAGCTGACCTTCAGAGGTCCCTTCCAACCCAACTCATTCTATGATTCTACGGTTCTATGATTCTATGACCTGTTCCTCATTCTGAAGATCTGTGGTTTGACGCCGTTTCAGGCGGCTGCGGGATTTCACACCTGAGTTTTGGGGAGGTTTGTGACTTTCACAGCTTTTTCCTTTTTTTTTTTTTTTCCTGTGCTCCTCTTTCCCCGGCACTTTTCGCACGGGTTTTCCCCGTTTTTCGCCGGTTTGCCACCTCGGTAACCCCGCACCGGGCCCAGGCGCCTTTCCTCGATTCCTTCCCGCGCGCCCATACCAAGGGGAGCGCGCCGCGTTGCTAGGGACGCCGCGCCGCCCGCCCTAGTTTGTCCTTCCCCGCTCTCCGTCCGAGGCCACGCCCCTCTCTCTTCCCCAGCCAATCGAATCCCACCCCTTGGCCTTGGGCGCCGCCAGCTGACGCAATTCCCTGCGACCGCTCCTCGGCCCAATGGGAGGCCGCCGCCGCGCACGTGTGCGGGGAGGGGCGGCGCCTTCCGGTTCCCCGCGCGTGCTGCCGCCGCCGGGCCCGGCGTCATGTCCTGGCTCTTCGGGCTGAACCGCGGCGCGGCCCCGGCGGGCGGCGGGGATCAGGCCCCGGGTTCGGCCGGGCTCTCCCTGCCGCCGGCCCCCGGCGGTGCTGGGGGAGCGGGGAGCGGCGCCGGGGACCGCCAAGCGCCCAAGGACAAATGGAGCAACTTCGACCCCACGGGCCTGGAGCGGGCGGCCAAGGCGGCGCGGGAGCTGGACGCGTCCCGTGAGTGAGGGGCCGGGGCCGGGGCTGGGGCCGGCGGTCGGGACCTCGCCTCCTGCGCCAGGTTCTCGGAGCGTGTTGCGGCCGCAGGGCCCCGGCAGCCTCGGGCTCTGGCGGCGGGGCCGCTGCTTCTTGCTTCGGCTTCCTCTAAGCGCGTTCTCCGGGGCCTGCGAAGGGAGGAGACGGTGCTGGAGCACCTCAGCAGGGGAGGCCTGTTGGCTCCCCGTCATGGGTGTGCTGGGAGGGTTTCTGGTGCTGAACGTACGGCTTCAGAGCTGGGCGCTGGACGGTCCCGGCGAGCGCCAGGTTGGGTTGGGTAGAGGAACATTTTCTTGCTTGAGAAAAGACCTTCACGCTGTCTTCAGCACGCTCAATAAGGAAACGCTTCTTTACTGCAGGGGTGACAGCAGAGAGGCTGTGGGGTCTCCATCTCTGGAAACATTTAAAACCCACGTGAACGTCTTGCTGTGTGATCTGCTCTAAGATCCTGCTCTAGCAGGGGGGGTTGGACTAGATAATCTTCAGAGGTCCCTTCTCAGCCCCTACCACTCTGATTCCATCAATAACCCCACTGTCAATTTCAGGCCATGCAAAAGATGCTCTCAGTTTGGCCCAGATGCAGGAGCAGACCTTGCAGATGGAACAGCAAGCAAAGCTGAAGGTATGCTGGAACTCATCATGTGTTGTCCAGCCCACCTGCTTTCATGGGGGGCATAAGACAGTCTCATTTTCTACCCATCTGCACAGGGTGCTGAGTTTTTCTTGTTGCTGTTCAGCTTCAGCAAATAATAGGTTTTTGCCTTTAGATAGAAAAAGTCATTCTAGGAGGTGAAGCGCAAGCTGATGTGGCCTATTCTTGGATGTATTTTGTGGCTTTGTTTACAACTTGCGTGTCCTGAGGGGTTTTGTAACTCCTAGAATATCACCGACATTTTTAGGTAATGATGAAGG
The DNA here is from genome assembly GCA_033124195.1 of Coracias cyanogaster. Lineage (NCBI taxonomy): Eukaryota > Metazoa > Chordata > Aves > Coraciiformes > Coraciidae > Coracias > Coracias cyanogaster. The sequence continues at coordinate 59,894 of JAVSBS010023909.1, read as the reverse complement.
TTTTCTGTGAGGAACTATGAAGTGGTTGGGTGGAGGACAGACTGACAGACTTCTGTTTCTTTTATAAAGGAATCTGGGGATTGTTTGAGTATTTATTGGTTTGGCTGAGTTTTTTAAAAAATAAACTGTATTTAATCCCCAAATGGCTATTTATGAGATTTCTCACAATCATATTTTACAACCATATTTTTAGCTTTCTTGTGCCATTGGTCAGCTTTGCACAGTACCACTGTAATTACAGATGGATTTCTTGGAGTAGAATTGTCACCAGCATTTCCTTATAGGATGACTCCCTGAGCTCATTTATGATGATTGTCTCTTTATTTTAATAGGAGTATGAAGCTGCCATCGAACAACTGAAGAATGAGCAGATACGGGTACAAGCAGAAGAAAGACGGAAAACACTCAGTGAAGAAACAAAACAGCATCAAGCAGTAAGGGAATGAGGGGGAAGCCAAGTGATGGGAGACCTTGTTTGTGTCCTCCTTGATGGAAAAGGCAACAATGCATTAATTGCCTCTTTTGGGAGGTGGGTGAAAGAGGATCGCGGGCAGACATAGATGTGAGGCAGTTCACAGTCTGAGCCCATCTTCTGCTCTGGCTTTGCAAAGTTGAACTTGGTTTGTAGTTATATGCAGCTTTGTTGTCTTGAACTTTTGTTACCAAGTTCTTGAACATCCGAAGGAACCTATAGTACCAGTTACTTTTAGTCTGCTCTTTGAAATTTTCCTAAATTTCAGGGAAGTGCTGTTGAACATGCTAAGATACACTCATTTGTGTCTAACAGCTGATGACATTAAAAGTTTGAAGACTACTTGCTTTTCAAGGCTGTATGTTAGCCTGGGCAACGAAGTGTCTCTTAAGTTATGTGAGTTTCAGTCTTAGGTCGCCTCCAACCCTATTTCTTCCAAGTTTGATCTTGTAGGCAGGAAAAAATACCTTAGAGGAGACATGATGCAAATCTGAGAGTTACCAGAGACTGTGTTGTGAGCGGTGTTGGTGCTTTCTGGTACATTTTAGCATAAGTTACTGAAGCGGCAATAATGCTGTAAACAGGGAATGTAAGCTAGGTTTTGTGCCAATAGCTTACATATGGTCACTTTTTACTTTGAGAGTACAGGAAATTAGGGGATTGATTAATTCTAATTGATTATCTAGCTTGGGAAGATGGCTAAAACTGCCTATTTGGCACGCGTTGCTTTTTATCCTGTCAGAGTTTGGACTTTGAACGGGGCTGGCTCAGGAAGCAGGCTTCACAGTCGCCTCCTCTGTTCGCCAGTTAGCTCTTGAACTCCTGCAGTTCACTGGGCATCGTTTGAAGGCAAAGTAAACTTGATAGTGATATGCTTCTGAAGTGCCATGCTTTAAAATTGTCAAGGATATAACTTGCAAGTTGTTCTTCTGTCTGTATTTGTAATAGAGAATAAGATCATCCCTTGTACTCAGTCCTCCTTGCTGGTGGATATGGGCCCTCGGACTGCTTTCAGTTGAGTGTAGGTGACATGGGTTTATTTTGGAAAACCAGTGAGGGAAATTAATGAGGAACAAGAAAATCAGAAACAGAGCTCACCTGGCAGGCAGCATATCTTGACAATTCTATTGCTTGCGATTGCTAGTCCAGGTAGCATGTTTTAAAACATGAAAAACGTGTTGTGCCCGGTAAAGTAAGTCTCCTTTGGTGGTCCAAGGAACACTTATGCTTTGTTTTTATATCTGTGATATCTTAAAAGGAAGTCAGACTATATAGATTCCTCAGCGTAGAGGAGTCTTTGGTGCTGGTTGAGGACATTTTGCCACAAATCGCCGTCAAACCCGGGATTATTTTTTGTGGGGGGTTTTTTGGTTTGGTTTGGTTTTTTTCTCCTTGCATGTTCCAGACCTCATTGCTGTCAGGACTAGGTTCTCTTAAATGCCCAATCTTGATATTCTAAATACTCATACTTTTTTTTTTTTTTTTAAATTAAAGCGAGCCCAATACCAGGACAAACTGGCAAGGCAGCGCTATGATGAACAGATGCGACAGCAGGTACGATAGCTTCCTTCTCTTACCCAGATGGAAACTGGAAAGTAGCTGCCTTAAGTCAAAGCGGTGATCTAGAGCTGGGCTCCATTGTGTTGGCCAGGCAAACCAGAGGTTGGGAATTGGGACCAAGAAGCTAGGAGCATGGGATTATGCGTATGAATCTGGGGAGAGGAAGAACGTGCTTCAACCTGAGCACTAGCTTCTTGAAAACATTTGTAGTATTTAATCGTACACAGATACCTACTTGAATGAGTTCTTACAACCTTAACGCATCTTCTGCCGTCATCTCTGCCTGCAGCAACTTGTGAATGAGGAGAACCTGAGGAAGCAGGAAGAATCTGTGCAGAAGCAGGAAGCCATGAGGCGTGGTAAGGTCCTCGGTTTTCTTTAGCTAGTGACAGAGTGGGTGGGCAGGTGAGTTCTCTGCACTGACCTTTTACTCCTTGTCCATATTGGTTGGTGCTCCATTAGGGTCGTGTGTTAATGTCATATTGGCAAGTAACGGGTAAATCCCAGTAGTACTAGAACTACTAATGGCTTCCAAGATGAGTGTTTTGAAGTGGCTGCGCTCCTGAACCTCTGCCCCGTGGTAGGTGGATTTCCCAATGAGCTGTCATCAGCCCTGGCCTGTTCCGTTCTCTGCTCCTTGCTGCCATCTGGTGTGCTCAGCGTTTGTCCATGTCTTTGAGGGAAGTGTTGTAGCAGCCATGTAACAAAGCTCCACGGTGACACCCTGTAGGAGAGGGTGATTTTACTCTTGTAGTATCCGGCTGTTCGTAGGCACCAAGATGGGAATGTCAAGGCAGCCTGTCCAGCATGCAGGTGTTGAGATAGGTATCAAGCAGTGGGTGGTCCCGTGAGGATTTCTTGCAGGGATGCTGAAGATAGAGGGTGCTGGCTATGAAGCATCTCATCTCCTAGATTGTTCTTAGATTTCTCATTCATTCTCCATTCGTATCTTAATGTATGTGTTGCTGTTCTGTGTGTCTGAAGTAACAGAGCTTCTGAAACCCTGTTTGGGACAGCATTTTACAGGCAACTTGTTTTGCTTCTCTTCCTTACAAGCAGTCTGTGTTACACAGTGTGGAGTTAGTTCCCCAGGGTTGTCCTTCGCTTTCTATCGTGCGTCGCCCTCCCTCTCTGAAGTGATGTTGATGAGCAGCAGCAGTGCCTAGTGCTGTGGTCTTCCCCTCTCTGTTGCTTTATCCCTTATTGTCTAGCTCATCTCTGACTAAAGTTTGCCCTGGGCAATTTTTCTGGTAATGAAATTCCAGAGCAGAAGCATGATTATTGTCTTGCAGTTTTCCATCCAGAGAAGGCCACCGATCTGGGTGTGATCCCTCTGAGCACAGAGGGATTATTCCTTGTCTGTATTCTCTAACGTTGTGCTGGTTGGCTGCCTTGGGGAAGGGTGGGAGGGAATGAAGACCTTGAAGTCTGCTGCTGTGGGACCACACACTGCTGTTGTGAAGCCAGGAGGACACAATGCATCTCTTTCACCTTCCTGCTACCTGGGATTAAGCCAGCCCAAAAAATTGTCCTCTTATCTCCTTTTTTTTTTTTTAAAGCTACTGTGGAGCGAGAGATGGAGCTGCGGCATAAGAACGAAATGCTGCGTGTTGAGGCAGAGGCAAGAGCCCGTGCCAAGGCTGAGCGGGAGAATGCAGACATCATTCGGGAGCAGATCCGCTTAAAAGCTGCTGAACATCGCCAGACGGTGTTAGAGTCCCTCAAGTATGTGCAAGCCAAGAGAGGGGCATGGGTTGCCTTGCTGCTTTTATAGATTTCTCACACCGTGTAGGAAACCTTGCTGCTCATTCCTCTAAGCTCTGAGGAATATCAAAAGTTAGTTTGTACGCTCTTGTCCTCTGAACAATAGGAGTTGCATTAGAGAATGCTCTCTTTCACTTGCCTTGCCACATTGTCATCTGAATGTGAACAAAAGAGACTGTTTTTATAGAGTTGTGAACTTTACGCAATTTTTCTAACATTGCCTCAAGTCTTAGTCACTAAGATCGACGCTCAATTACTCTGAAAACTCTTCAGTTCTTTCCATTTCTGAACATGTGCCATAAAGGTACAGAGCAGCCTGTCTCCAAAGGGGTGGGCATTTACATTTGCAATTTATTAATTTTAGGTCCTATGTGATTTTGAATTTTAAAAAAATCAAATACATTTTATTACAGTTCAGCACCAATAATTTGTTAAAGAAATTGATAATGCCAAATGCTTTTCTGGATTTAATCCCAGATCAGGTGTAGACATCAGATGATTATAAATATATTTGCCTTGGTTGTTCATGTTCCTGGTTTCCTGGTGAGCCTTCAATCAGCTTTGTCTGCTTCTGCGGAAGATCATTACAGAGTATAAAGTTGTATTATAAATTGTTTCAATTCAGCCTCTGTAATCCCTTTCTCTTCTCCTGCTTGCCTTGCTTACCACAGGACAGCTGGGATGCTCTTCGGGGAAGGATTCCGTGCTTTTGTGACAGACTGGGATAAAGTTACGGCCACGGTAAGATTGATGTGTATTGATAACTTCCAGAAAAGCCTGTCTGTAAATATGTGTTAATCCAACTCCTTGTTCTGGTATGTTTATAAACTAAACTGTGGTGGGAATTGGCTACTCACTTAGCGCTCTCTGCACTCCTTATTTAAGGAGATACTGTGCTTCAGATCTTTATTCAAATTAATTCCCATCTTCTCTGTATAGATAATTTGTTTCTCATTGGTCACAGAAGTTCTGGCTTTGATTGATCAATAGCATATAATTGTCTTGTCTTTGGAGGCACCATGACCTTTACAAACCCATTTCCTGAGAGTTTCCCAGCTATTACAAGTGAAAGACGCAGATTCTGTGAAAAAAGTGGATGAGTCTTTCTCACAGATTATTTGGTATTTTTTCACAGGTTGTTCTAGAATTTGCTGGCTTAGGGAGGAGGGGTTTTATCTAGTAGCCAGTTAGAGAGAACTGCAGGTCCTTGAGATCTTGAATGCAGTTTTTGTTTTTGACTCAGCTCTGGGCTGACAATTTTTTGTTCAGCTTTTTAATGATTAATGTTCATTGTACTTTCATGATGCATGAACATCTTTAAGTGCTTATAGGGGAACAGAGCATTATGAAATGTTTAACGCTGCTGTTACAGAACTTCTTTGCCAGTGGCAATTTTTGGAAACAGGGATCTAATCCCTTTTTTCCCCACCCCTAATGACTTTTGTATGTTTGCATTTAAACTGCAAACTGGGAATGTCTTTTAAATTGATCTAGTGGACACAAAAGGGGGTTGTTTCCCTCTAAACCGGTGGTCTCAAAAATTTTTTTATCATGTATCCCTTATAGCAAAAAAATTCTGAGAACACTGACCCAGAAAATAGTAAGAGATGCATCATGAAAGTTTGTTTTGTTTTATTTTTAAATTATAATATATATTTTAAGACCACAGAGAGAGATCCTTCAATATTCCCCTTTTGCATGCATTCTGTCACTGAGCTAGAATTTCTTGCCACCAAGTTCGCTGCCAAGATCTTACCTGCTACTCTGATCCCAGGTGGCCAGCTGACTGTCAGCTCTCTGTGATCAGAGGGTTCTGTTTTCATCTATAAAGGAGCACTCCTAGTCTCTGGAACTTCAAGACCTTGCAGGACATGATCTAAAACAGGGTTTGCTGCTTATCTCACAACTTTGATTTTGATGTAGCATAGAGAGTACTTAGAGAACTGTTAATGTGCGCTAAGTAAGTTGACTAAAAGCTGGACCAGCACCTTTTCACAGGACAAAAGAGCTTGGGCCGTAGCTTCTTGTAGACATAAAGTTGTTTCTCAGAGTGCTACTTAAAACTTTACAGCGAAAATAGACTTTTAGTTGCCTGGCTTGATAAAATGGACATTTTGCTTTAAGTCAGTCCTCACCAATCTGCTTCGTCCTCTGGTTTTGTACACACAGGCGGATACAAAAGTCACTTTGCCTGAGTGCACCGGGGAGAACAAGATGTGCTTTTAGTGGAGACTTTTGTCATCTGTAGGCTGTACCTGGAAGGCCTGCAGTATTCAGAGCCTTTTGCAGATTAGTGCTTGGTGCTTTTAGCTGCGTATTCTTTTGACCCAGATACCACTTTCCTTCATTGTGGTCATTTTTGCTTCTGACAAGCTCTTGTCTTGTGAATTTGGGACATTGAGCTTTTAAAAAAAGTGTATTTTTGGAAAGGAGGTAACACAGCTGGAACTCATCTCTTCTGTTGCTTTGAAAAAGTGACTAAGGTAAGAATTAGCCAGTTATTTTAGCCTTCCTCTGAATTAGCCCTGGATTTTCTGTATTTCCTGCCTACTGTAAGGGCTGCTTATTTCCTGCCTCTTCCCATCCGAGTAGAATGCCAGAGGTTTTGCTCAAAGTTTTTGGAGTTTGTTGGGATTTTTTTTGTAGTGGAATTTACTTTGCTTATCATTTCGAGATTCAACCTTTTGCTAGATACTTCATGATGAGCAGATAGGTGCTGTAATCAGACTGATTTGTGGAGTTAACACAGTAATTGTGTTCTGTGAATGTAAGAGTCAAGAAATTTTCCTGTTTTGATGCATAGCTGTCAATCTTAAAGCTCTGTGTCTCTGTATCTTGTAACATGAACATCAGCAAAGTCCTGAAGTCCTACTTATCTCTGCCTGGATGGATCTGATGTGTCCACCCGTAACTTTGCTTAGTACTGGGTATTGCCAAAGCAGGTGGTGTAAGAGTGCGTGAGATCATTTGTCCTGGTACCTTGTTTTCAGAGGAAGGCTGCTGAAAAGACGAGGTCTCTTCTGTGTCCTTAAGTCCCATCTAAAGAGATGAATCAAGTGTGGAAGTCATCTTTAGTCTTCGCATCTTGGGTTTTGCAGTTCTGAACTGTTCGTGTTTCCATCCAAAGCAACGTTTAAGCAGAGTGAAACTGAGCAGATGGTGTCTCATGGTTTATTGGACAATGCCACCCTTGTTGTCCTTGAAGCTTTTGCCCTTGTTCTGTACTTGTAGTAAGTCTGCTTAGTTTAAAAGCAGTTGCCGCAGCTTGGTCTTCTATCTGTCTGGGTTTGCTCCAATATGAATTGCTGGCATCTAGCTGTGAGCTGAACACAACTGATGGCTTGCTCTCAGACCGGTGTGGAGCAGTTGGCCTCTTCCCAAACACCTCTTGCTTTAAAAATAATTCCCCTTGTTCCCCTGTATTTTTAGGTGAACAGGACTTGTGGTAAATGGACTGGCTCGTTTATGTACAAGCAGCCGGAACTGGAGCCTAATGTTTGTGCACCTGAAGTAAAGTTTTATGAAAGTTATCAGTGCTGTCAGTCTCTGAGGGTTAAGGAAACAGTCCTATACATGCTAAAGATTTCTGTAAAGTCTTGCTTTCAAATCATGTCCTGAAGTGTTATTCTTAGCAACCTCCTGGAGTGTCTTTAGCATTCTCAGCACAGCTCCTTGTCTGTCCTGACAGCTCGCTAGGGTGGAAAAAGCTGCCTGTGGGGCTGTTGGTTGAATGTGAACCAACGTAGTGCTAAAGTGAGCAGCAGCAGCCAAAAACCACAGAGAAGTCTGGACAGAGGCTCTTACAGCCTCACTGGCAAATTGGTGGGAATGTCCCATTGCCTGGGGTTTCTGAAAGAACAATCTCTAATGCAGCGATGGTAATTCCTGTGGTGGCTCCTCTTGAGTACCTACTTTCCTGCTGTGTTGGGTCTGGCAGGACTGTTCACCTTTCTCTTTTTATTCCCTACTGTGTACTGCCTTGGGGGCAGCCACAATTCAGATGTTTGTCTTGGCATCTTTAATTCAGCATATGTTTTCTTGTATGGTGAGGGGTAGTCTGGGCAGAGAGCACCTGGCTGATGTGGACTTAACTGCCTGCAAAGAATACCTGAAAAAATAAACCAAACCACACCACTTTCCCAGTGTGCTTTTGTTCACAACACTGGAAGCTGAAGCTTCAGCATTGTGAGAGATTCTGTTTTCTTATAGGAGGCTTATAGCTCCGGTTTGTAGCAAAGTGTGGTGGCTGTTTGTTTTAATACTTAAAAGTCTGAAAAGCCACACACATTTTGAGCAGGGAGTACATACTTCTGGATGCACGACTATAAACGTTATGTGTGCTTCCTCCACCTCTCACACTGCAAGCTGCAAGAGCGCTAAATGCCTTTTGAATAGGGAGCATCAGACCATGACTGTCTGAACAGGGATAAAGCATCTTACCAAAAATAAACCTCTGTTGGTCAGCATTTGTCCTGAATCTTAATTCCCTGCCACGGGGCACGCTGCACACAACAGCGATGCCTTGCCAAGTGTTTTTGCTAATGCTTCCTGCTTTTCTTTGCAGGTGGCAGGCCTGACCCTGCTGGCAGTGGGTGTTTACTCTGCCAAGAATGCCACAGCAGTAGCAGGGCGATACATAGAAGCACGCTTGGGCAAACCTTCCCTGGTGAGAGAAACCTCGCGCATTACTGTGCTGGAGGCACTGAAGCATCCTATCAAGGTACGGTTTAGCTTTGGTTTTGTGTTGCACTCAGCCATGAGGATGCAGCATTCCTTTGTGTCAGACAGGGAGCTGTCAGTGGGTCTGTGAATAAAATTACTGTTCAGAGATGGCATAGGTAGGCTAAGCTCATTGTCCTTTCATATGACCTTTTTGTCCAGGTGAGTTGTTAAAACTGTGGTTGATTACTATGTGTCAGTAATTGAATTTGTCCTCTCTAGGTTGGTAAGCGTCTTACCAGCAAGGCTCAGGATGCCCTTGAAGGAGTTGTTCTCAGTGTGAGTATTCTACTTTGCTGCCTTGGTCTGTGAAGGATGATTTTGGACTCCAAATAAGAATGGCTGTTTCCTTACACTCACTTCAAAAGCTGTAATTCCAGTAATTCAGGAGACATAGCACCCTCGGGGCACTGAGACCATAAATAAACTCCTGTGTTCAGTGTTAACCTTTTTTCCTCTGTTCAGAGCAGTTGGAAGTCTTGGTTCAGTCCTTGCCCTGCTGCAGTTTTTCTCTGTAGTCAGCGTGTTAATACAGAGAGTTCTACTTCTCTCATCTCACTTTTCAGGATTACTGAACCTGGATCTGTGCGTAGGCCAAAAAGCAAAAGAAGTGTATGTGTTTGCCCATCTTGTGAATGGTTCATAACTTAATTAGGGCTATAATTAATATTTGGTTCCTGGATATCAGGCAAATTTAAGTGCTTCTTGAAGCTGCTGAGAGAAAATCCTCCTCCAGGAATAGCTTTCTCCCAGGATCTCTACCAATGCAATAATAAGTATGAACATGAATGTTTATGACTTATATGAAAGAATTAGTACTGCAAACAGTTGCTGATGTTTTCCCGTATCCCTCCCAGCACATCCGATAGGAAGTGAATATTTAGGTGTTGTCAGTTCTTACAGCAGTTACTGCACTGCTGCTTTTTCTTATAAAAGAATTGTAGCCAAGTGGACAGAACTTTAAGTTGAGTCAATCCTGACATAGGGGCAGAAAGGACTCTGAAGAAATAAGCAGCTGAAGTTAGGCTTAAAAGCTTGAGACTGTAGGAGTGCTGCCTACTTCTTGCTGATAGATGCAGGTCTGTTGGTACCTTCTGTTCCTTAATTTTAACCCTTTTCTTGCAGCCGCAGTTAGAAGCACGTGTGAGAGACATTGCCATAGCAACAAGAAATACAAAAAAGAACAAAAGCCTATACAGAAATATTCTTATGTACGGTCCCCCTGGCACTGGAAAGACGCTCTTTGCCAAGGTAAAACCCTGCCAAGATTCTGACAACCTGCATGGTGCTCTGAAAATTTCAGGGTCTAAGCACCCTCACTAGTCTGGAATTTGTTGCTGTGGTATTGCATAAACATTGTGTTCTTGTGTCTCTGTTGGGAAGGGAGGAAAGGGCATCCAGACTGCTTCGACTCTAAATTAGTACAGTCACTTGGATTCTAGTGCTCCGCGTAGGCAGAAGAGCCCTTCCATCTGGAAAAGGCACTTGGCAACTGTGACTTGTGAAACCGCAACATCAGCCTGCTGCCTCATTTCCACCTCTGTTGACTTTATACACTTGTCTAAGTAGGGTCTCTCCTGCTGTCACTTGCTAATCCCAGAGCCGAGATAGATGTGGCTTCACAGCATATGCACTACTAGGACAGTTTTTGCATGGATTTGAGTCAGGATTTGATTTTTTTTTTTAACTTGCTCTAAGGGCTTGTCCACTAGGTCTGAGGTTTCATGTACTTATTTAACAATGGCAGATTTTACCTGCTGATGCAAGTCAAATATTTTTTTTCTCTATCAATACCTTAAACCCATATCCCAATAGTTTTTTTGCCGCCTGCTCTGACTGTATGCCACCTAGTTTGGATTTCTAAACCCGACAGAGAGGGATGGGTCTAGGAAATGGCAACAGCAGCATAAGAAGAAGGGAGAAGTGAATAAGTCACTAAAGTATCCTCTTCTCTAGGAGCATATTTAACCTCTGCAAATAAGCATGCTGATGGGACTAAACTACCTTTATCTCCCTCTCCATCTTCTGTGGTCTTGCAGTGAGAGAGAGAGCTTAACTCGCTGGTTTTTGGTTTTCTTCCAGAAATTAGCTGTGCACTCGGGCATGGATTATGCCATCATGACCGGTGGCGATGTTGCCCCCATGGGGCGCGAGGGCGTTACTGCCATGCATAAACTCTTTGACTGGGCAAACACCAGCAGGAGAGGGTAAGTAGAGGTTCCTCTGAATCCTGCATTGGGATCTTGCTCCAAGAAACTCACTGCAACGTTGTAGTTCAGTTTCCTGTTTGTTACTGAATGATACTCTTGCACAGACAGGCATAACATCTCCTAAAGTTTTCCTAGAATTGGGTGAATTCTTGCTACTTAGTAATATTTAAAAGAGGGAAAGCTTTTGCTCTTCTGCTCCCTCAAACCCATCCTGTTTACTTCAGATTTTCCAGAGCTTGACACTCTGCTGCTCTCTCCAGGCAGGTGGAGAGATATTGCCCACTTGAAGGCTGGAACACGTTTCTTTCAGGGTAATTAGTTTTCTGACAGTAGTTAGACGACTTAGCACAAATGGAGGCACAACCAGGTGTTTACCCTCTCTGGATATTATGTTGCCTGTTGTGATTGTTCACATTTTAGACTCTGGTAGTGTTTGGATCCAGCTTCTTTTTTACTTCTGGGTCTCAAGCAGAAGTAGGGAATTACAAGAAAGAAAAGAGGATAAAGGAGAGACAGAAGCTAAAGGCATCAACATTAGAGAGATGTAAAAGTCACACGCTGCTGTGCTTTTTCAGTCACCTTTTAGATGCAAACTTTCATGTGCAGGTTGAGGCTAAATCTTGACAGCATGATTTTGTCAGAGAGTGTAGTTAATTTGTTCGTGCTAGTGTAAATGGATTTTTGCAGTCTGGAGGCAACTAAGAAGTTGCTTGTCCAGCCAGGATATTAAAATTCAATAGAGAACTTGCAGTGGTATCAGTTTGGTTTTCAGTGCTGTTTTGATCGCAGGTCTTCTGCAAGTGGGGCTCACCACTGATTTATGTGTACTCTGATTGCTTTAGATGGACATTGTCTTGCAGTGTCTGTTTTAATCCTTGCCGCATTCATCATCTAAATGTTTCTATTTCCCCTTTAAAAAAAAAAAAACGACATAGTAGATGTGTGAAGGATTTAAACTCTTTAGGCTTCTACCCTGAGGAGCTATAGAAGGAAAGGTGTAAGAATTTAAGTGAGCTTAGGAAAAAAAGTTGGAAGCACAATGAGGATACTCAGCAGAGTGAAGACTGCTGGATTCTTCCACTAAATAATTATTTTTCACAACAATGCCTGAATCTGAATTTATTCTCTGTCCTGATCAAAATTTCTGTGCGTTTGAACTTAATACACTTCAGATATTCATCTTATGAAAGTTGTGATCAAAGGTTACATGTGTCCGTATACATCAGTATTCTAACCGCGAGTAACACTGAGGTATTTGAACACATTCTTTTTTCTGGGTATCCAACGGTATTAGCTGTTAGTGCTGTGTTGCCTTTATTAGCTGAAAGCTGTTACGATAGAAGACACGTCTCTGCAGAGACTGTAGCTGAGGATATTTTCAGAAAACCTGCAGTTGAGTAAAAGATGTTAATAGGCCCTGAAATCCCTTGAAAGAGAGCTGGTTTTGAAGCTAGGCGAGAAGGTAATACAAGCTGTGACAGCTTTATGAGCAACTTGGTTCTGTTATTGATAAACATTTTTATACGCTTTGTCTCTTGGGAAGAGTGCTACCCTTGGGTTATAACTGAATTTATTTTTGTGAATTATTCATTGGCTTTATTAATTTGCTTCTCCGCAGGTAGTAAAACCATTATGTTATTGCTAGTGTGGTTTGGAAAGGAAAAACCCTACAAAATAACAAAGCAACTTGCAGAGGAAGACTCTGGTTTGAGGTTTTTAGAATGGTATAAGGAAGAAAAATGGCAGGAAGATGCCATTGTCACCAAGCTTTCTTGTAGGCTTGAGTGCCTGTCTCGTACCCATGCACACGTTCTCTAAACAGGAGGGAATGCTGAAATAAACACTCTCACAGGTTTACATTTCAAAGATCTACTCCCAACTTGACAGCAGCATACCAGCACTGCTTGATACAAGCCTGCTGCCAAACCATGCCCATGAAAACTCCCCTCTCTATTTAAAAATCTGGAGGAGGTTAAGGGCGTGTGGCCTAGGATTGATTCTGAACAGCAGGAGACAAAACTCCAGAGCCCTGGAGTCAGATTTATGGCCTAAGGTGTCCTAAGATAATACCTCCTTAACTGTTGGGATGGGCCAAGTGCTTTCAGTGGAAAAGCTGCTGTAGCTTAGCTGAGAAATGTTGCCTTAAGAAAGGAATTGGCTTGTGCAGTCCTTCGGGTGTACAGCTGGTCGATGTGGGTGCCTGGTAGAGGGACAGGAGAACCCTTGAGCTGTTTGATCCTCACTTACCTGTCTCCTGTTACTGTGTAGTGCTTTCCTTTTGCAGCCTCTTGCTATTCGTGGATGAAGCGGATGCGTTTCTGCGCAAGAGGGCAACAGTAAGTACGTTATATCTGTTGTCTGTGCGTGCTGCAGAGTTGTCAACAGCCTTCTTGTTTAACCTGATTAACCAGCTTCAACAAGCAAGCGAGTAAAAGTGGCAGGTGCCTTCCTACTTGCCTAATGAAGTGAGGCAGAGACATGAAATTAGCATCTTGCAACTGAACGGAGTGAGCATCTCAAGGCTGACTTGAGAATTCCTCCTTGCGAAAGATGGGTGACACAATCTTTTTGGAGGCTTTGCAGGTGACTGGGCAGTAGGAAAGAAAGAGGCAAGACCAGGTTGTTCACATGGCAGAGCTGGTGCTCTGCAGGGTTTGGTTTTTATCCCAATAGATATTTATCTTGGGAGGTTTTCATGACAGAACTGCTTTTCTCTACACTAACAAAGCTACACTAACATCTTCCCCTGGAAAAATGATTCACGTTTTCAAAGTAAATCACCATGTTGTACATTGAATCTGAACGTGCTACTTGAACCCCAATAGTCTACTTAAAGAGCTATCCCTAGAAAATTCCTTGGAATGTGTAAGTGAATTCTTTGCTGTGGCTTATTTTCCTGTATCTTACTGGATTTCCCAGCTAAAGTAAAAAAACCACCTGGGCCAATGGTTAGAGCCTTGGCTTCAAAATCAAGAGAATCACAGAAGGACTGTCTGCTGGAAGCTTGAATTCCTAACCTTTTTCCTGGGTATATAAATTGATGCTTTTTGTCCAAGGTATTGCAGTGCTTTGGATTCTATTGTCATGCAAATACTTGGCAGTACAGAACTCACTTTGTCAATAATGCTGCAAAAAGCTGTGGCCCGTCTTAGATTCCCAAGTTCATCTTCTTTTGGGTTTCATCTTTGCAGGAGAAAATCAGTGAAGATCTCAGAGCAACTTTAAATGCATTCCTGCACAGAACAGGGCAGCACAGCAACAAGTAAGTATCCGGTTCCAGCCTTTACAGCAGTGGATATTTATTTCCCTGAGTTGTAAAGGGTCTCTGGTGTGCAAATGAACATGGGAAACGTACAATCTGTGCTACTAAGGACTTGAAAAATCTGTGTAGTGTGTCCCCTTTTCAGTATACACTGAATGTAGCTTGCTTCTCCATTTATCTTTTTCGGGAATCTGGAAATTGCAGCTGAAAAGGTCTGGACACAGGGTAGAGATCAGTGCTTGGAAAAAGGGGTTTCGTTTGGCCCATGTTAGCAGATGTAAAAAAGGGATCTTGAGCTGCCGTTCAGGCCGATACTTGTGTGTGGCGATGAGCAGTTCCCTTTCGGGTGTCACCCATCTGCCTGTGGCTCCCTTCTAGCACTGCAGGGAAATTGTTTCCTGAAACAGTGCTGGTGTTGAACATCTTGATTGTCTTAATGGGTACATTCTATTTCATGGCAAGTTACCAGTATCAGGCCCATGAAAATCAGTCTCACGAAAGAGAACACAGGGTTGTTACTGCCTGGATGTTTCATGAGCTCTTCAAAAATGCTTCTGCTGGTGCTTGTTGAGCTGCTGGTCCTCTCCAGTGCTTTGCTGGCCTCTCTCCATGCTGTGCATGTGTGTGGTGGGGCTGGGTTTGAAACTGAGGCAAACGAGTTTGAATCTGACCCCAATTCTTTTGCATGAGCTGTCTGCTCAATATGTCCGTGTGCAGCATTGCACATAAATGTAGGAATCCTGGAGCAGTTTCCTTCATGACTAATAGATTTGCTAAACACCGACGATTTCAGGGCTGATTTGAGAGATATATGTGCATGTGCGTGCATTTCATTGCCAATCCATCCATGCTCCCTTTGGCACCTTAATGTTAACTTCCTGCAGAGCACTGCTTATTTTAACGAGCCATTTCCTGGCTATCATAATGGAGAGGTGACCTTTCCTCAACCTCTTTCATATAATCTTTAATTTTTTTTTTTTTTTTGGCATGTGAGTGAACTTTACTTAGTTGTTAAACGTCGTCTTCTACAAAGAAATTGAGCCAAGGAGAAAAGTTGTCTCTGTGTGGGAAGGTGAGTTTCCCAGTGATGAGTGTTCCCTTAGTAAGGTTATAGAGAAACACCTGGTGTACTTACCTTATGACAGGAAAGAAATAATTTAGAAGGTCATGGTTTCCAGACAGCAGCAAGACATTTTCTGTCCTTAGGGTCTCTCTTAAACTTGTTAAAACCAGCACAGCTCTGATAGCTGCTTGTGTGTAGCATCTCTGTACCTTTCTCTGTCACAGTGAGGTGCCTTCGAAGGTGTGCCTTGTCAAAATGAGTAGATTGCTAGAAAGCAAGGTGTTGAGCCTGCAAGAACCTTGCAAGATCGTTGGTTTTCTCTTTGGGAGTATAGCCAATGTCTTCTGAAATAACATCTAGGATTGCTCTATAAATGCTGAGTTGAGTATAATTAAATGATGTACTTGCTTGAATAAATATAATAACTGTTTTACCAGTACATATTTATGTTCTGGAGGACCCAGAACGAATGGTGCTGAAGCTAGAAATAGAGTTTTCCAAGGTGAAAACTAGATAACCTGAGCTCCGAGGGGTTCTCTAGAAATGTCTATTGCCCTGTACCTACAAAGATGATAAAGATGTTTAGATAGAACTGCAGAACTTTTAAGAACAGTAACACGTGTGTTTTAGCTTTAGATAGTTGCCCCTTTCTCTAGGAAGTAGCCCTTTTCAGGCTATTTCAGCCCTTTTCTAATTGCTGTGGATCTAGTTCTGGTTTTGTCCGGGTTTGTAACTGCACTGCAAGCCAGTGGCTGGCTGGGCTGACAAGGGGACGGTTCTTTCCCCTGATTTTAAATTGCCTCGGCAGAGCTCCGGGCGGGCTTGTTTGGTGCTGGTGGGTGCTGTGCCTCCGCTCCAAGCAGCTGGGCTCTCGTTTTGTCAGATCTTGAATTCAACCCTAATTTAACTGAGAGCCATTCTAGGAGACTGAACACGTCCTTGTGATTCATGCGCTGCTTTTTACTTCGGAACAGCCTTCCTGCTGCTCTGGGCAATGAGGAGCCCTGCATCCATGAATGGCAGTTCACTCACATAAGTCTAATAGTGCGTGTAAATCTAGCTGTTTTGCTGAGACCCTGAGGAGCACTGTTACTTCACCAGTGAATTGTCACCAGCGTAACTAAGTACTGTGAATTGCTGGCTTAAACTTCCCAAAGAACTTTTACATCTTCTTGCTGGGCAGCTGATTGTACCTGCATCCCTTGCTCATTTTTATCATCCTCACTCTAAAAATGAGCAAGACCTGACTATCACATTGCCTGTCAAGCCTTTATCCAAGCTGTGTTTCTGCAGGGGTTTGGGGGAAGACCTTGTTTGTAGAAAAGGAGCTGTTTCATGCCTGTGTAGCTCTTGGGTTGGTGAAGTTCTCATCAGAAATGACAGCAAAGAACACAGCCCCCTGTAGGGTAGGATTTAAACAGACTGCAAGAATGTCAATATTCCAATAGCTGTGGTTAAAAGCCCGTTTCGAATTATAATGCACTATTAAGCTGGTAACATCAATTAAAGCATTAAAGTAGAATTGGCATGGGGAAGAAGCGTCATTATAAAGCAAAAGCAAGCTGGCTTCAAAATGCAGCAGGAGAGAGCAAGACCTGGAAGCTGGCGCATCTGTGCCATGGAGCAAAGCTTGGTAAAACAAACCACCTTTGTTTTGTGGTACCTGTTGTGAATGCCTCTTTCTGCACACGTTAGACTTGGCAGCAGGAATGTTTTCAGGCTTGCTTGAAGGAAGCAAGTCAACTTTTAGCACCTGCTGAAGAACAACCTTCCGATACCCAGCCCCAGCAGTGGTTGGCTCCCCTGTGTCTTAGGCCAGGAGGAGTCCATTCAATGCTCTGCCGCTCATTGAGCTGGCTGAGGTTTCAGTGATGCTCTTGGCTTCCAGTTTGGCAGCCAGTCGTACCTTCAGAGTGGCACTGAGACAGTCCCTCATGATTCTAGGGTGCTGGGCAGTTAGCAGCTTAAAGTCAGTTCCCCAAACTGGGATTTAAGCTGGAGATACATAAGTGCCAGAGAACATCTCTCCGTGCTGTCCAGCCTTGTTCCAAGGTTTCAGATTTAGAGGTCTATGGGAGGTTGTACTCTTGCTAAATGTTTGTGATATCCCTAATTTGAGGGGTAAAGTGATTAAATTAAGCTTCTATGGCAAGGACAGGCTGGGGAAGGCTGATATTGGAAGGTTAAGTAATGAGTTAAACGCATTTTGGTTGTAAATAGCTTAAACTGCACCGCATTTTAGTATGTCACTTGAGATGCTGTTACAAAGCTGTTTCTAAACAAATCCTCAGACATGTCACGCGATCAAATGTCTTTGATACTGGCTGTGGCAGTTCGCAATGTTCAGACGGGTTCATTGATTTTTATTTTTATGGATTTTTCATTCTTTCCTTTCTTATTTCATACTTCTAGGTTTATGCTTGTTTTAGCAAGCAACCAGCCTGAGCAGTTTGATTGGGCTATCAATGACCGAATAGATGAGATGGTGAACTTTGATCTGCCCCAGCTAGAAGAACGAGAGCGGCTTGTGAGAATGTATTTTGATAAGCATGTCTTGAAGCCAGCCACAGAGGGTAAACAGTGAGTATCCCCGCAGAACTCTCCCACCCTATGAGAGACTCTTTTCTTTCATTGCTTTTCTTCCTCTCCTTTTCTGTAAATTCTGTCACACTATCTGTAAACACACTTTAAACAAGAACAACAGGTAAGAGCTGGAGAGGTGCCTCTTGCTATCCTGTTACAGGATGAGACGCCGTCCTAGAATTTCATACCATAGTTTCTTGTGCCCTTAAAATTTAGGAGACCCACTGTTGGAACTCCTTATATCCAAGCACTTGTCTTTGCTTGGATTAACAGAGACAAACCAGATCAAGTGACTCATTTCCTTGTGTGCTGTGCAGTCTTGCACTTCTTTGGTCTTAATCCAGGTGTGCACATTTCTTCGTGCCACAAAATTGGGCTCTCTGGGCCCAGGAGAACAACTTCTCTACGTAGACTGCATCTTTCTACAGATTGATCCAATCTGATCTTTGGTCTCGTCATAAATTGCTCATTACAAAGCCTACCTCTGACTCCTTCACCTTCCCACCCTGCCATGGGGCTACATGTAAACTAATCCTTGACCTTCTGCTTTTTCAGACGTTTGAAGCTGGCCCAGTTTGACTACGGGAAGAAGTGCTCGGAGATTGCCAGGTTGACAGAGGGCATGTCTGGCCGAGAGATCTCGCAGCTTGCGGTGGCGTGGCAGGTAAGCAGGGATTTTATCACGGGGCTTCTTGGCTCATTTTACCTTTATGGAAGTTTTGGGTGTTTAGTGTTGGACTCTCAGCTCTTGTCTCGCTTTGGAAGTTTCTCTGTGTCTGTGTGGTGGTACTGGAACGCTGCTACCGCTGGAGTGGGTGTCATAATATCAGCCTAATTCCTTATCTCATAAATAGGAACAGTTTTTGTAATCGCTGATGGGAAATCCTTTTTTGTGGGCTTCTGATTTTGAAACCCAGAATAAAGATGTAGGATATTTGTCTTAAACTGAGTGACGGTGATGCAGGAGAGAGAGCAGACCACTAATTGTCATAGAATTTCAGTATTTCTTCTCATCTAAAAGACAAGTCCCTTACTCGTGTATGTGAAAGGTTTTGCTGCCAGGCTTTTCCTCTAAAAAAAGTTGCGATAAGTGATCCTTTGCTTTTTATCACCCCTTATCTCCTAGCTTGTCCTTACTCCCCAGGAATGACCTCAGCTTTTATCATTTATCCTTTAAGTCATCTTGAAGGAAGAGAAAGGTGGGGGTGACTAATTCCTTAGTGTTGTTGCCCTGATCACTTTTTTTAAATGTACCTGATAGCACCAGAGCTATTAACAAGGTTCTACGTCAAATTGCAGCAGGAGGTTGTGTTCCACTCTTTTGTCATAAAACAGAGGGCTTTTAAAAAAAACAAAACAAAACACAAGATGCAGGAGAGGGTGAGCAAAAAGATATGAATTGTTTTGATGTAGAAGCTGGAAGAAGCTTTGTCTGTGTCCAAATCAAAGTTGTTGGTGTTTTGGAACAAGAGACTATCTTTTATCTCTTGTTCATCAAGAAAGGAAGTGTGTTGTGTCATGGGTCAGTATTAAAATAGCACAGGCTTTTTGCAGCTAGTGACTGGACATGTGGACTCCTTTCCTCAGGAGCAGGGTAGATACAGTCCACTAGAAGGATTGTGAGGACATCCAAAAAGGATTTCTGTGTTGAACGCTGCCCTGGGAGCTGCCAGCCAGAGCTCTTCACCCTAAGTGCTGCTGTAGGGTTCGTTTTCAGTCATTGGGTCAAGGAATTTGGAGCTTTACAGAAGGCTGCACTTACGACTGGTAAAACTTCTTACCACCTGCCTTTGTTTTGCCTGTGTAAAGTATTATGGGTATGGCACTTGAGCAGCAGCAGTTAAAAGCCTCTCTGTAAGCAGATGTTTTAAGTGCTGTTATCCCACGCTGGTCTTTGGAATGGTGTCAATATTTTGGGGCCGGGGTCAGCACTAGCAGATAACTTGATATAGGTGGGTAGCTTTGTAGCTGATACAGCACTCTCCCCTAGCAGGGAAGGATTAGGGCTGCAGTTCGAGCACTTCTGGCAGTGTTACCCCCACCTCCTATCCCTGCCTTTCCACTGTCGTTTCCGTCGCACTGGTGCACATCTTTGTATGGCTGTGCTACGAACTGGGTCAGGAAGCTGATCAGAATTAAAAATAGCTTGGCAAGAGAAGTTAACATAGCTACTCTATTGTCCTGGGCTGCATGAACCAGCATAACTGGCTCAAGAAAATGCTCATCTGACTTTTCTCAGCTGGATCCAACAGCTGTAAGGTGGTTATGTACTACTGCTCACTCTTGAAATGTTCATCCTTTAAATTCCTGTATGACTGAACTTTTTCCTGAAGATAAATACATATGCCAAAGATGGCTGACATGGGAAATAACCTGATGTGAGCAGCACTTTTATCAACACACGCTTGAATATTAATGTTTGCAAGCTACAATTTTGTCCGCCTTGGATGTGAGGAGCTATAAGGAAACTACAAAAGAGCTTAACCTGAGGATTTAGGGAGCTGCTTCTGTGATTCTAGTTCAGGTGAACATCTGGGCTTTCTTCTCTGTTCCCTACTTGCAGTTGCTGTTTTTTTCCTCTCTCTCTCTCCACCCAAAGCATTGTGTCAAGTTACACAGGTGGGAAGAGTTTGAGATGATATACAAGTTGAGAAGATGAAGGGCAGGAAGAGCCAAGAAAAGGGAAAAACAAGTTCTCTCTCCTAACAGCTCTGTTTCTGACCCTAGTAACACCTTACAGAGCTGCTAAACAGCCGATCTCCTGAGCCTCGTGCTCTTTGGAAGTCCGCAAAGCAGACCTGAAACAACTATGTCTCAAGACATTTAAGCTTCCAGCACTTTTCTAGACAGGCTGAGCACCTGGAACTGAACCTCAAGATGTTTTGAGGGAAGGTGAAGTTCTGAAGCAGGAGGAGGAGAAGCTGTTGTAGCTGTGGGCTCTTACCAAGAGTAACCCAGAACGGCAGCGTACGGCCACTGCTGTCCCCTGGCCTCACAGTCATTCCCCATGAAGGTGTTTTTGGAGTGCTCTGCCAATATTGCCTTAAACAAAAACACTTCAGTTAAACTAGAAGCCTGAGCAATAGCTGCAGCTTTCATAGGTGTGATCCCCCTATCAGATGGGTTTGAAATTGGTCAGCTGTCGTTTACATGAAGTTCTAGTTCACTGTTGTTTGTCTGACTCAATTTCTTCTGAATTTACTGAATAGAAAACATAAGATGCACAAAAGCAGAGTGTAACCTCTTGCACTGGGAAAAATATTGCTGTCTGGCACTGCTAATAGTCTGCGTGCTAGAAATCCATTTTAATCTCTTCTGCAGAAGACTGAGCATTCCCTTTTGTCCTTGTGCTTTTCCATTCCCCGTATCTAATCTTTTATGAACATAGTGGATTAGATGCATTTACACACTTAAAAATTCCCTTCAGATCTATTTAGAGCAAGGTGCAGACTTTCTAGTTCGGCACCCTACTTAAACCCGTTGATACGCTTTAGATAAAATGTCAGAAAGCAACCTTTCGCTATTCCAAGCCATGATCTCTGGAAAATTGTTTTGGCAACACTTCAGGAGGCTTCCCAGGAGTTTTATGTCCTGGTGTTAACGACAGAGGTGAGCTTCCTGCCACCTCCTTGCCTTTTGTGCCCCTGACATAAAGGCCTTTTTGCCCCCTGAACTTTGTTTATATTTTTAAAATAGTTAAAAAAAAAAAAATCAGCTGCCTGACCAAGTTTTGAGAAGAATTTAATGTTTCTCTAGTGGTCTGAGCTAAAGGACATTATAAGTGAGCAATGGGTGGGGTGCTTCTGGGTTTGCTGGTTTTTTTGAGCAGGCTATTTTCATTATAAATGTGATTCAAAGGATATAAATCAGTTTGGCCAAGTTAAAATAAACCCTGGCCGAAATAAAATATTAGGTCATCTAGGCTGGACTTGTCATTTCTGCTCTGTCCCTCTACATCCCCCCCCAATACTTTGCCTTTGAATTACTCCATAATTAGATTTTACAAATCTAATATTACAAATATTTACAAATGGTATTTACAAATCATATGATAAAACATGAATAGCTGCACTGGAGAAAATTGGGTTAAAATTCGTCCATGCAGAAGGCAGAGGTATGCATATAAATGAAGCTCAGAACCATTTTGGTGTGTGTGCAAGCTACTCCCAGAAGGGACAGCTGCTTCTCCCATTTGCTTTCTTGACAGCCAGGGCCTGAGGCTTTCTATAAATAGAAAGTCATTGAGAAAATCAACAGAGCGTGAACTGCACAGCTTTGCAGGAGTTTCCACCCTTGAATTTATGGTCTATGCAGTGGCTGGGAGGAAGGGAAGACATCCTCTTTTGTGGAGGCACGTAATGCACAGCCCAGGAGAGCACACGCTCCATTTTAAAACATCAAACCCTCCTGGCTGGAGGGCTGCTCTGACAGAAGGGTGCTGCCTCCTCTTAGCTTTAAGTCCCCAAAAAAATTTAAAATGAAGAGGTGGGTGAGGGAGTTATGGGGGTGAGTCAGAGGATGCTTCAGCTGAACAGAACCTTTGCACCAAGCCCCTGAGAGACGACGGGTCGTGTTGTGATGTGTGTTGTATCGACGCTTGTGGCAGCAGGTGGGTTGTGGAAATGGGCTCATCTCCTGGTGTCTGGGGGTCGCTGTGCTCAGGATGCCTCCTGCTCTGGTGGGTACCGAGGGAAGTGCCTTTATGCAAAGCGAGTTCTCTCCTTGCAGACCTATTTCTCTGCACTCGTTGCCCACAGCCAGTGTTTACGCCTTACTTGAAGTATGAGCATTAGCCTAACTTGACACTCCTCCCTTAAGGAAGGATTACAGAGGGTTTGCACAGGGAAGGATCTGTTCTGATGCTGCTTGCAGTAAAAACCAGCGCCTGCCAGCCCTGTAGTGACACGTGGCTTGTGCAGTGAGACCTCTTGTGATCTCAGCAGCTCCCCAAAAAGGGCTGGAAAGTAGGCTAGAGGAGGCTGGAAACCAACATGGGCACCTTTTTGCTCATTTCTTGAAAGAACTGTTCCTCCTGCAGCGAGGCAGCACTAAGCTAATAGACAGGTATAATCTGTTACATGGGGCTAGCCGGTGCTGTGATGAGCCTGAGCAGAGCAACAGCTTCCTCTGGGGTTTGTCTTCTCTCCCACCTACATCACTGGGCAGTAGGTGCATTAAATGGTCACACTGTCGCTTCCTTCTGTGGTGCTTTTGCAGTAAACCTCATTACTTGCTCTGATCGATGTTTTGCACCCTTACAGGCTCCATAAATCATTATGTAATACCTCAGAAGCACACTTCAGCATGTGTGAAAGCCAGAGTTTGTGTTCCTAACTGGGATCTTGGGGAACGCCCTGCAGACAGAAGGGTTGGGATGTGACAATCCGTGATGTGATAGCGCTGTGGAAGGAGAGAGATGAGGACAGAAGCTTGGGGCTGTGCAGGGCAGGCAGCATGGATGTGAGAAGCTGGAGGGGTCCCACGCTGGTTAGTGTCAGGCTCCTCGCTGGCATCGCTGTACAAGGAACCTCCGTTCTGAGTCGCTTGCAGGAGCACTAGCATAGGGAGCAACCAGATTTAGAAATCTGCAGCCTGGGGTTGCTTTGTTACCTTGGAGATGGGTATGGCTAACAGCGTAAGCATCCTTCCCTCCCTTGGAGGGTACGGCTGCTTGTGTTGTCATCTGCAGAATGTCCATCAGTGGAGTCCTGGCTGTCCTGCCTGTCTGGACAAAAGTGACAATGCTTTTGCTGCAGCCAAAGAGAAATGGTGCATGGTCCTGCTTCCCCTGAGCTGCCACTGGAAATACTCTGGGCTGTTTGGCAAGGATGTTGGTAGTTCTCAATCCATCCTGCAAGCAACTGTGATGAAATTTGGACTGCCTATCAAAGCAGCAACAGGACCAAGTGTTAATTTACCAAGCAGAATTGGAGAGACAGGAGTTGGGGTATGAATGGAGAGAGGAGAAAAGGAAAGGTCTCATGGGGGCAGATGAGTATGGGGTGGGAGGCGATACAACACAAGTGATACAGTGGAGATTGGTAGGAGAATGCGTGAGGAGAGTACAATCAGTGCACATCATTTCAGAGGTGCCACATGGCCCATACTCACCTCAGCACTGATGCTGGTTCTCCTGTGTGTTTACAACATTTTCTATTGTCTTGGATGGAGTTGTTCAGTCACCATATGCACCTGTTACTCTTTACCTTGCTGGCTTCACACATGCAGCGCTCTTAAAGCAGGAGAGGAAATTTAAATGAGCCGAGTGAGTCTACAGCCAAACCATTCCGGCTGCGTTCCGAACCTGTGGTCTTGTCCCTTCTGAATGCAAAGACCTTGCCTGCCAGGAAATCCAGAGGCAGGTAGGCAAAGATGCTTGTTGGTAGCTCAGAGACAGACTTTAGCATAGCTGTGAGTGTTTCTCTGTGCTTGGGTGGTCGCTGTGTTTCAGTCCTTGGTACAGCTGCATCAAGGAAAACCTTTCCAGCAGTGGTTTGTCAGACTGCTCTGGGTACCACCACTGACCCAGAGCCAGGCTGGATGTTGTGCTAGCTAGTGTGAGGCAAACATGCATGGAGCAGAAAGCCGAGAGGAACTAGTCTCAGATCTTCACGGATCCCAGGAATCACCATCATTAATTTGTCTCCTCTGCCTTTGCCTCTCAGGCTGCAGCTTACGCGTCAGAGGACGGCGTTCTCACAGAGGCCATGATCGACGCCCGGGTAGCTGATGCTGTGCAGCAACACAAACAGAAGATGGAGTGGCTGAAAACGGAAGGCGCTGAAGCAAGCAAAGGGACTGACAGAAACCCACTCCTGCCTTTCCCCAAAGGCACACCAGTGTGAGAAGTCTGCAGGCTTCAGACCAGCGCGTGTGGGGAAGGGGCCGTGGGAGAAAGCTGGGAGGGTCTGTGGGGCAAGTGTTTGGTGGAATCACGTGTCCATTGGTGCAAGGGAGGGGTGCTGCCCCTGTCTGCCTTTGATTTCATGTTTTTAAAGCGTACCGGGAAACAAAATGGTTTAAATAAGACAGAAGCAACTGCATTAAAGGACCCCTCTGCTGAAATACCATTGACTGCGTTAGTCTGTGCGGCCTGTCCTGCTAGAAAGCTCAAACTCCAAAACCTCTTCAGCCATTTGACACTGTTCTGAAATGTCCCAGTGCCACAGACCTGTGGGAACCCAGGGCCTGTCCAAGCCTGCTACTCCTGTATATTTATTGAGTTTGTGCTCCGGCAGAGGTATTTCTCATCTGTTTTTCCACTGATCCTGCCCATGACATGCCTCCTTGCTCACATCTGTATGCGGCATCACTCCTTGTTCCATTGTTGTCACCACTTCACAAGCTCAGGGTAGATTTTGTGTTACTGAGGCATATTTGGTGTGGTTCACAGCTGCACCTGCTGAACTTGGTGTCAACACTTAGGAGAAACTGCAGCTGGGCAGCGGGTTGGCTGACGAGCGTTGGGACTCCCCTTGTGATGTGGCTGCACCCACTGGTGGCCTGGCTGCTGCCTTTTGTCTTCTCTGTGGTGTGGAGGGTGGCTGGAGAGCCAGCCTGCAAGGGTACAACAGCAAGGGACCCAAAGCTCTGGAGTGTTGACGACTCAGTGCTGAAGTGTTCCAAGCCTGCTAGCTTGGAACACTTCACTGCAGTGAACCACCACTTCATATGGTCTTGAAAGCGCTGCTCAGGGTGCTGGGTCGCCCTTCAGACGCTGCTGAGCTGCAGCAGGAACCGCTGCTTCCCAGGTTCTGATGTGTCTGTTCTGCCTGCACAGCCCACACGGCTTTGTTCGCTTTCTGCAGCCGGGTACTTGCTGCTGCAGCTAGGCTGAGAGGTACCTTTCCCCCCTCCCCACGTAAATAATCTCTTCAGGGAGGTGAGTAGGCCAAGGCTCAGTCGATCTCTCTGGCACAGAGGTGCCCAGCATGGTCTGAAGGTAGGGGGACAGGAGTGGGGCTTGTTTGCTGCTGTCATCAAGCTGCTCTTGCTGCATTAGTCTTCTGCTGCATTTCTGGAAGAACTGAGAAACTTGCCGTTGTCAAGTCAGGATCACCAGCGTGTCTTGATGGGATGACATTTGTTCTGTCTGTGTATACAAGAGACAGGTCAGAAAATATCTCGATTTTTTTTTTTCCTGAGTTTGAACTGGATTTGAACTCTGCGCTCTGCCCTGACTCCCCTTCTGTAGCTATGCTATGCAAGCACATTCTCCTGACCTAAATCCCTGCCCTTGAGTAGCTTGCTGAGATGTTCTCCTCCAACAGGAGCTGACAGCAAGCTCGGCTTTGTCCATTTCCCTGGTGCTTGTAACTGAGCTTGGAGAGACGCACCCCGATGAGAGCATGGGAGCAGAACGGGGCTGGTCACCAGGGTCCTCGGAACAGGCAGCCTTGAGGGACGCCAGGAAAGATGATGTTCTTGAGGCTGCAAACCTTCACTGCCTTGGGCTGCCATCTTAAAACAGTTCTCTGGTATTTTCCCTTGGATGCCAAGGGAGAATTTGAAGATGCATTTTAGAAGCTGCTCCTTTGTTAAGGACGGGTTTCCCGCTTTTCCCTCCTCCCCTTCAGCCTGGGTGTAATTGTCCTGTAGTCCACTGATGTACTAGAGGATTAGCTCTTCTAGGCTTTCCCCTTCCTATTTAGATTTTATCAGAATTATATTTCTTCTAAGCCACAAGAGATGGGAGGGAGATAAGCAGAGCCCCTCCCTGCTAAAAAAACCCTTGCTGATGAATTGCAGTGGAGCAGTCTGCTGTGTGATTAAAACCCCTAACTGACACACACCTTCGCTGCCCTCATCATCTCCACAAAGTGCAGAAGGAGCTGGGGCGAGGGGAGAGGTACTCGGCCGTGTCCTTACGCTGTCTGACTGCGCTTTTGCTGACACCGAGAGCTGGGACGAGAATCCTGCTGGAAAGCTGCATGAAAGGCGCAGCAGTTGCTGTCTCAGCTGTTCCACGCGGTTCCTCCTTCAGACTGCATCAGGTCCCTACGTGGAAGCAGAGGGAGTGCAGTGCTCGTAATGCGGCGACGATCCGTGCTTCTGTGCTGTGCAACGGTGATTAATTGGGTTCAGGAGAACAATTAGCTGGAAGTAGCCTCTTGTTGTGACAGGGAAGACGGCAGGAAGCACAGGCTGACGCAAGGGTTCTCAGGTTTGCCTGAGTACAGAAGCACTTCTCAGTGAGTTTTCAAGGGCTGCTTTTTTTTTTGCCTCTTAACGATGGAGATGCCACTAGTCCTTGTCTCAGCTTTGCTGCATGGGCTTCCTCTGCATGGGAAGGGCTGACAGGCTTCAGAAAGGCTTCAGAGAGCACATGGAAGCCTTAGTGTCTCTGACGTGTGTTGAGACGTTGCTCTGGTGTGACTCCCTCGCTGGTGCTGCTCGTATCCCAAGGGCAAAGTTCTTTCCCCATCTTGGGCAGCCCAGAAGATGATGCTCTCTCTGCTCAATGAAGCCTATTGTCTGTATTTCCCTTTAAAAAGGGGCTAAGTAGTGATAGTTCTATACTTCATCCTAGGAACTTACTCCTCAGAATGGGGCTCTTAGATATAACAGAACGTGTCCTGTGTGCCTCAACCTCCCTTCACCCCCAAAACCCCTCAATCAGCAGGTCAGAGCTTGGCACATCGGTGGGCTTCGTGCTTTGTTAGCAATGTGCTACAGGCTCTTGTGCAACCCTGGTGCTAGTTGAAATCCCAGGAGTGGAGCGCGTCAGGGCTCACTTGTTTTCTTCTCTCTGTTCTCGCTCTCCCTCCACAGCCCCTACCTGCTAGGCTGTGACAGCGTCTCTGTGCCTGAAATTGGCAGTGAATTCTCCTTCCCCTTTCCAGAGACGCTTGTGGCGCTGGGCAGAGCAGGCACATCTCCCAACCCCCTTCTGAGGGTGGCCTTTAATGCAAATTGAAAGTCCACAATCACTTCTACCCTTGGCAGCAGAAGGAGGACTGTTTGCAGCCAGCCCAGTAGTATGGACACATCATTTATCGAACTCCTGCTGAATGACAGATGTCATCTGTGAAGAAGAGAGGGAGGTGGCACCTAGGCTGGGAAAAACTGAGGAGGTGGAGCAGCAAAGCCAGAGATGAGCCTGATTCAAGAGCATTGAGGAGGTTTTTGGGGTGCTACATCCATCAGGTAAGGAGTGGCAGAGGCAATGTGGACAACTTGTTTTGCTTGGGTCCAATCTCCAACCCAGTTGTTTTCATCTCTTCCCACTGCAGCAAGAGTGGCATGGGCTTCCACTTGTACAAGCTGATGCCATTTGTCCTTCCCTCACAGTGTTTTGGGAGCTGATGGGGTTGGTTCCAGCCAAATAATCCCATTGCTGGAGCTCAACATCCTTGGTTCTGGCTGGTGCCTGTGGAGCGCTAGGACAGGAGTAGCTGATGCTCTCGGCAGTTCCTCAGCTGGTCGGTCAGCGCAGCCTGGGACAAGTGCTGCTGTCAGGCTTGGAAGTGCTGCTTTCCTCGGCATTGGTGCTTCATTTTTTTATTTCCACAGCAACTAAATTTCTCCATCCATTCTCTCATATTTGCATGCTACTCTTCCATCCTTCTCATCATGTACCACGGGCAGTTGGACTGATGGAACCAGCTCTCCCCGTGCATCCCAGCCATTATTGCTACCACCTCTCTAAAGCCTGCCTTTGAAAAGCGCTTCCGCGTCCCTCTTGCTATGCACGTCACTCCTGGCCACCAGTGAGGTGATTTCATGCCCTGCTGCCTGCCGAATGGCTCTGCCAGTTGCTCTCCCTGCTGCTGCTCGCGTGGAATGCAAGAGGAAAAGAGAAAAAAGGCCACCTGTCATTGTTCAACTCCTGCCTCATCAAAGATTTAAATGCAGGGCCTCTGTCACCTCTGCCAGCCTCGTCAGTAAGCTTGGGTTGCTGTCAGCTCGCAGGATGAATGATGTCCCTGTGGAGGTGGCACCCAGCTAGCTGTTTGTTAACGCTCTGTGCAGGGATAGAGGATGGCAACCCTAGGCTGAGGTTAGCTCCTCTCCATGACACCGAGTGAGTTATGAGCTAATAGCACTTTATTAAAATAGTATTTTGTATTGGAGAGCAAATCTCGGAGCAGATGGATTAGCAGGCAATCCATCACTCCCCATCTTTGCCGCTGCCAGCTGAAACGCCTTCTCCGGGCTTCGACGTTGCAGCAGGGAGACTGATTTATAACCTGGCCATCCATCTATTTGCAGTTGCCATCCATTAAAGTATTTACTTTTGAATGTCATAACTTGGGAGGAAAGTTCCACTCGGCAAGCAGAGGGATGCGGGGGCCGTGCACTCTCGCCAGTCCCACGCCGTAGGACTTGCAGGAGACAGGAGCCTCCCCAGGAAGGATTTCTCTGCCAACCTGTGTTTGTGTTTTGAATGGAGAAGAACCACTCGGATTCTTTTATAGTCCATTATCTGGGGCTGTTTCCATTTTATTGCAAGATTATTATTCTCCCTGTGTGTTTTTTTTTCTATCTGATTCATTTGCCCAGCCTGTAGTGCAGGTCACTGGCCTGCCCTGGAAGCCTTGCTGCTCCAGGAGGTTCTTTGCTTATGGAAGGCAGCCCATCATCTGCAGCTAGTGACTGAGTGCTCTTGGCTCATGGGTGTAAGTAACAGGGATCTACTGGAGAGATCCTGGCAAAAACACACCAGAGTTTGCAGCTTCCTGCGGGTGGCTTGTCTCTAGGTTCACCAGATGTGCAACCTGCCAGGGGCCTCGCTCTTGGGCCTGTCTTGTGGCTTGTCCAGGGGGCTTGTCCCTTTGGTGCCAGCGCAGCTCCAAGGCCTAGACACACGAAAGCACCGCAGAAGAAACCAAAGCAAAGGCGGGAGCTTGCACGTGGCAAACCCATCCACAGGCGAAGAGCTGGAAGACAAGCCCAGCCAAAGCTCTGGGGTTCCTGCATCCTGCCTTGCTTGCCCTCACAGGCAGGAGAGCCCAAACCCCTCTCTGGAGGTAGCTTGCACCTGGAATATCCTTTTAATAGTAAAATATTTATCTTCTTTTTTGGACCTTAGAGCTTCCCTGTGTTCCCAGGAGCCAAGCAGGCTCAAATCTGGGACAGTGTCCTGTGATGTCACATAACCAGGGGAAGATAGTGCAGATTCATAGATCAGGGCTGGGCACAGATTTTTGCCACACCACTCAGGCCATGTCTGCTCCTCCTCCTCCTCCTCCTCTTCTCTCAAGCCCTGCCCGGGAGCTGGTGCCCTTAGCAGCCTTCCAGCCTCTTCCCCCAGGAGGACCACTCGGTTCAAAGGGTTGGAAAAAACACTCAGATGCAAAACATGCAAAAAACTATTTTACTGACAAACAGCAAAGGACGGGCTTAGTTTCAGGAGCTGAACTGGTTATCTATTATACAAACATATTATTGAAAGGGAAGGAATGGCTGAAATACACTCACTCGTTGACCCAAATGAAATCACAGTGTGCTTTTGCTATTGCCTCCCCCACCCCAAGCTCTCTGCAGCCTTCCAGCACAGCTCCGACACCCTCGCCAGCACGGCCGCTGGAGAACACAAACCGTTGGTGACATCGGCCTGTGCAAATGTATTTAATAAAAAAAAAAAAATTAGCCATTATTGCTTTTCAACCACAGTAGAGATTATTCTGTGATGAGACTCGGAGCAGAGTATCATCTCTCTCGGTTCGTATCACTGTGGGTTGTACCTCTTCCTGTCCAGTGCGTGCAAAATTGGTTCGAGTGCAGAAAAAAAAAAAAGAAAGACTAACAAGCAGGGGGAAAAAAAGAACGGTAAGTTTTCTTCTTCTATTCTCACTGCAGAGCACTATTGAAAAATAAATCTTCCCAAACCGTGTGCTCTGTCCTGCAAGGGTTTGCACTGCCGTGGTCAGCGTGAGCTGAGGGTGCTCAGTGCCTCGCCGGATTGACCCCTCCCAGTGTCACCCCTCCGTGGAAATCCCAGGGCTCAGCTTGAAGAGGACTAAAACGAGCAGCCCCCTTGGGAAAGAAATGAGGGCGAATGAGAGGAAGGCCCTAAAGAAGAGGAATAGGCCCCATGCAGCGAACACATGATGACACACACAGACAGAAGCACAGACGTGCACTGACACACACAAAACTGGACCAGTATCCTGAGAGCTGAGCCGGGATGCAGTGAACTGGGAGCCCGGGCTCACTGTAGAGCTCTTCCCTGCACCTGCCCACATCTCCGAACTCCTATGCTTCCTGCTCTTTTGCCCCAGCAGCCCACATGCACAGAGGGTGCCTGGCTTTTTTTTTTTTTTTCTGCGGCAGAATCAAAATCGTTTTGGTTGGAAGAGACCTTTAAGATCACCGAGCCCACCATTTCCCCCAGCCCTGCCAGGTCACCACTAAACCACGTCCCTCAGCACCACATCTCCACGGCTTGGAAACCCCTCCAGGGATGGGGACTCCACCACTGGCAGCCTGGACCAGGCCTTGACAACCCTTTCAACATGACTTTTCTCCTAATATCTACTCTAATTATAGGATTGTTTTGTCTCCTAAGACAGATGCAAAAGTGTGCCCATTTTGGAGCATGGCAGGGAACAACAGGCACTGGTGACAGGACTACTTAAAACTAGAATTTACCACTAGTATTAGGGCTATGGAAGGTCAAACCCAATCCATCAACAGTGGAGGAGTGTTTAAAATACAAAACAAGCTTCAGCTGCAGTTGTAATAGAAGAAAACAGCATATTTGCAAAACAGCTGTACCTTCAGCGCGGTGCTTTATCCAATGAACATGATGCCAGTGAAGGGCATCTGATGTCTCTGATCCATTTTGCTTCCACACTGGAACTGCTGAGCAGGCAAAAGCAGGACTAGTTTCTGGGAGCATGCCTGGCTAGATAAATAAGAATTCCCTGCACTTTCTGTGACCTTCTCAGTCTTCAGATTCCACCAGGGCTGCTGACTAAGCATGCCAGCTTCTGCCAGCGCTTGAATGCTCTCAGGTGCTAGAAGGATTTGCGCTCTTAAGGTAGTTTCTCTCTTCCCTAACAAAAGCAGCTTTATTTCGCCACCCTAGCAATCCAGACTGGCTCTGACACCGGATCCTGTATGTGATAACACATCACCCATTGCCACAACACCCCCCGGAGCGTTACCAATGACGACTGAAGTGCTGTATTTCCAGTTCGCATTTGAACACTTTGGGCAGTTACTGTATTGCACTAGAGTGTATTGAACCTGTACCGGGCCACATCTTCCTCCTCTTTGCAAGGCAGGATGTACGATAGAAGAATAAAACATATCTTGGTGGTTTGCTGGCTGACAGTGCGATATAATGCGAGTTTATATCTGTGTGGTGCAATCCTGGCAGCGCAGCCTCTCCCGCAGAGAGAGAGCAGAGGCAGGCTCAGATAAGCACGTGTCAGAAGGGAACAGGAGGTATTTCCATCTAACTTTGTTCTTTAAATGTGTTTGAAGTAGATGTAAATACCCAGTGCTGTGAGCAGGGGAGAGCAGCCCTCCCTCCTATGACTAGATTGGCTGTTCATTAGTCAGCAGGCAGCCCTCCAAAGCACACTGGTACATCTTGAGCTTTCAGCCTGCTTCCCACCGTGCCGTCTGCTTCATTTATATTTTATCCTGTTCCCTTCAGGACATCACTCCCTGAAAGCAACCTGCACACCACGTGCACAAGCGCCTGGTAAAGACCCAAGTCCAACAGTGCAGGCCAACACAGACCATCTGCCAGGGAGCAAGAAGCACCCAAAGAGAGGAGTTGGCTAGAGAAGTGTCCTGACAGGCAGTATCAAAATCTCACACAAACCCCTGAGGCTCACAAGTGTAGACTCACAGGAAGCAGAAGTTTAACGGTAATTAGAGAAAAGCTCGGGAGTATCTGGATGTTCCAGCACACTGGAAGTCGTACAGATCAAAGAAAATGCTAGGCGCAAGAGGAAGGGTTACTCAGCCCAGCTCTTCTGTCCATCATCACTGTTAGCATGACAAATTAACAGCAACTCTGGATTTAGTATTGCCAAAGGTCTCAAACTTTCCACGGGTGATAGGGGAAAAATATATCACCCTCCAAACCCACCACAGCAGATCTGCAGTTAGAAAGCTGTTAAAGGTCATCTTCCAGAGAGCTCAATGTTCCATATGCCACACTATGGCAAATACCTGGCACGTATTTCGGGGAACAGAAAAGACATCTCCATGACACCAATGCCAACCTCGACACTCTTGATGACATCACTCCTACACCTCTCTGTGAAAACATGGGGAGCAGGTATCAGAAGGCTTGTAAACAGCAAAATAGGTCAGACCTACTGAAGTCTTGGTGCTGAACATAAGGAAACCTGCAGTAGACAGTTATTAGATAATAAAGCCCTGGAAAAAGGCATGTTTTGTCTCCAAAACACAATTAGAGGGGTGGACATATTTTGAAGGGCTCTCGCTCCCAAATTGGTATTATTATTAGCTGTATTGGAGGTGACATGAGTGTGCCCTGACAGGCAGTAATTCAAGCCACTCGTGCACAGAAGGATTCCTTCTATGCAATCAGCACAGACTGAGGTACAGTAAAGTCATGATGCAATAAATGTTGTATCAGACAAGTATGAATTTCTCCTTGATTAGACTAGAAGAGCAGGTACAGACACTTAATAGCACACACGTTCCACAAAGGAGAAAGTCTCTTCTTAACTATTTAGATACCTCCTTATGGTGGTGCAGGGGGTAACATTAAATCTTGAGCTGGTGGGTCTATACATGCCACAGATCTGACCATCTGTTTTTAACTCTTTTTATTCTACTTAAAAATAAGGTCATTCCAACAGTCAGTAGCATTTACCACTAAGCAAGGACCCAGAAACATTAACTACGTAGAAATTCAGCTTCACATATCAAGATTTGCATGTCTGCTCCCATCCTGACCTGAAATACAAAGAAGGCTTTTCAATGCCAACAAAGCAACCTCAATCCAACATACTTACTTAGGTGCTGGAGAGGGTACCCGACAGAAAACCCTGGTCCAGACTCCTGCCTATCAGACCTTCCCTTCCTGAGCAGAGCTTTGAAATACACTGAAGATCCCTGAAATCTAATTTTGTTTATTTTTTGCTTGGTTGGGGTTTTTTATTTCTTTAAATTTAGTCAGATGTTGTCCAGGAAATAACATTTCAAGCTGACGGCAGACAGTGGAATTGTTTGGACTGCTTCAGAAGCAGCCTCATGGAGTAGCGACCACTGTGTTGTCAGTAAGCAGTGACAGGTATTACCTGAGAGCTCAGGAGAGAATTCAGTTCTTTCATGTGATCTCATTGCCCTGATGAACAAAAAACCTTTTTAACGAAGCATCGCCATCGGTTCAGTCCTGCAGCAGCACGACTGCCTTACTGCGCAAGGAGAAGTCAATTAAAGAAGGAAGCTGCACCGCAATCTTCCAGAAAGATTGTGTGATTACAACAAAGTTAAATCAAGAGATTAAGCCAATTCTCATTTGCACTGTTTGCCATCAAAAGCTTAGGCACGATACGAAGCAGTCCCCACTCTTTAAGCAATGTCTGGAATGCAAATTTATTTATTTTTTTTCTTTTGAGAGATCAGTCTAACATTGGAGGAAGACTGCAAAAGTAACTGTTCCGGTTTTTAATTCACTGCTGTGACCCTGAGGTGCTGCGTAACCTCAGTGGTGTCCTGAGGCAACCAGCTCAGGCTGGACATCCCTCAGAGCCAGTTACTGGGTGCACCCCTGTACACGAGCCAGTGCTACCTCTCTGCTTCCCCAAACAGCTTATACTTCACCAAGCGATGGGGCATCAGTTATCTTCAAGCATGCTGGGGATCACCACAAGACATTCCAGCCCTGTTCACCAGCCAGAGGTTTGATGGCAGCAGTGAATTTTTAGCAAGTCATAAAGTTGACTAAACACCACATCTTGGAGAGCTTTGACCATGGCCTTAACTCTTCACACATCCAGCAGCCAGAGCACACCCAGGCTCATCGGAGGCTGCTCAGTGCCGTTCTCACACAGCTCGTGTTGAATGGTCCGTTGAGCTTTAAGAAAAGCCTGATGAGTAAGAAGCAGTCTGTGCATTGACAGCTCCAACAGAAGATGCTTTGCATGGTGTGAACTTAGCGAGATAAGTACCAGCATCCTTCACCCTAAGCCAAGTTAACACACCACTGCAGCCCTCAGCCAGGTGAGGCTGCCTAGCTCATGTCAAGAGCTCTCAGCCTAACAGCAGGCACGCTTGCTTTGCCCTGTTTTTGAAGCCAGTTCAAATGGGACCAGTAGGGAGTTTTCAAATCTCCAATACTTAATTTATAGCACTATGATAAGAGGCAAAATTAAGCTGGATCCAGGGCAAAGCAATTAAAAACTTGACTGGGGATGGTCCTACCTGCATCTGCCTTAGGCACCTTTACCTGCTAGACAAACACGTTAGCATTTTTGATTCAGAGAACTAGCAACTCACCTCAGCAACACACAATCAGAGACTCTAAAGCTACCAATGCTGAAGGGAATCTCTACCTTCACCCTGATGGCATTCACTGCGGGGATTATTGGTACAAACACAAATGAGATGAGCATCAGTGTAGCGACAGAGCGTGTAGCAGAGCCTAATGGCTCTACATCACCTGCCTGCCAGGGAAACAGCTCCACACCCACATTCGCTGCCTGGGAATAGCAGTGGGCTCCAGTCTTGTGAATGTCAACGGCTTGTAGATTAGGGGAAAAAAAAAAAAAACACACCACTTTTCAGCATTTACCTGACAAATTTTAGGAGAAGGTTGGGTTTGTTGCAACCATCTAGCTTACATGGAGATGAAAGGTGACAGTGGAGAGGCAGCAAGGTCTCACATTAGTGCTGTGACCTCCTGTTAGGCACAAAATGATCCTTCTGTTCAAGACGCTGAACAACATGTAGAATATTCACATAGCTTGTCCGTGGCAAAACCAAAAATAGAAATCTGTTTCTGATAACTCTATCTGGAGAGGACCTGCATTCCATAAACCCTAAGAGACTCCACAGCTGAAGTCCTTTCTATTAAAACATGTATCAGACCTCTCTGCAACCTCCAGGCATGTGTAACACCTTTGAGTGGGAAGCATTCATCTTTCTCCAGTAGGTGAGTAAAAACAAACTTGGCAGCTCGTCTTAAAGTCCAGGAATCCTGGATTCTAGGGCATTCCCCAGTCAGCCAGAGCAGCTTCTTCCCTCCAGTTGTTAAATGACAGCACAAAGAACAGCACACATCAGCTGGTGCTTGGGTTAATTATTGGGGAAAAGCTGACTTCAAGTCCTGTTTCAAGATGGAGTAGAAGACAGCGCAGTCTCTAGTTATCTATTATTATTCATTAGTAGAGAAAGAAGAGCCTTACAGTGATAGCTCACACAGGGAGACACACACAGAACTGAAGTAGCTCTCATGCCACTGCTATTTCATCTCACTCTCTTCAGCCTGCTCTGCCAGCCCATCTCAACGTACTCAGCAGAAAGCAGTGCAGGTACCAACCTCTGCACCATGCTCCGTAACGGGCAAGTACACACAAGCTCCTGGTACAGCTTCTCCAGCCTTTCTGCCCAGTTGTGTGGGAGACACGGAGCTTACAGAGCTGGGAAACATCCTAGTTTATGTTCTTCAGTTCATTACCTGACCTTCAATGACCTTGCTGTCACTCATAAGCAAAAGCATTTTGATGTGTGTGTGTTTTGTTACAGAAAGTTATGCTCAGAACAAGTCCCTAGTAAATCACATGAGGAAAAAAGTTATCTCCATGAGAGGATATTTGCAAAGTCTCCAATTCGTAGGTGCTCTGAGGAAGCCAACAGAGTGAAACAAAGGCTACATCATACACAGTGCATGATGCTTTCCGCTGAGCCATGCATTCTCGTTCAGCTAATGCCACAGCACAAGTTAAACAAGATGTTACAGAAAATGGGCTTGTCCGCCAAACAAGGATTTCAGGGAGGATCCTCATTCTTGAACACAGCCTATGGACAGTGATCTACACGACGGGAAAGCTCACTGGCAGATGGGAATCTGGCAGGCTGCTTTGATAGCTGTAGTCCAAGGAAGCTTGCCACCAAAAACTCTGACAGTTCTCTAGCAGCACAGGCAAACAAAACACGCAGACTGTAAATGGAATTATAAAGGCTGGAGAGATGGGTTATCAAGGCAGAACTGGAAGGGTTTGAAAGGTATATGTGGAAATATTTAGGCTAACACATAGGAGTTGTACGACAACATTAAAATACAAGAACAATGAGTATCAGCAAGAGAATAAATTTATGGTGAAATCCACACAGCTGTTTACTAGAGCTACAGATAAACTTAACTAAGATAATTAAAAGCTATAAGCAGGCATGACATTTAAGGAAAAGAGATTAGAGGAAACAATCTGGCATCAGCAAAGAGTAAGTGATCCAACATAGTTGCCATGACTAAGTCTCACAAAGGACAGGCTGCAGACCACAGGTACAACATGCACAGACACACGCAGTTGCTATCTCTGCACACCTACATGCTTTCCGCATTTTTAGATCTCTGATATTGTCATTTCTCATATGATATTAGGTCCTGTCTCCTCAGAATCAACATCTAGCTTTGTCAGGAATATGTGCTCAAACTATTCATTAGGTACTACCTTTACACCAGGTAGAAAGAGAACACAACTGAGAGTAACAGCAACATCCGACTCCGAGACCCCCGTGTAAAGGAAAGCTCCTCTGAGACCCCTGCAAGCAACAACAGTCCCCCCTACCTCCCAGGGGTGTGGAGGTTACACACGAGCCAGTACAAGGTTCATAACCTGGCAGAAACACCAGTAAGATCACTCTCCAACACACGACAGAGAGGGGTACACTTTATCTTCAGGTTTCGTACTCAAGATGATGTAGTCAAAGGCCAACAGCTCATTGAAAGCATAGTTAAACAAAAACTTACCAACACCACCACTAAGACTCCCTTCTACAGCCAGCAGGGTTCCGGTAGCTAGAGATGCATTTCCTGAAGGATGCTTTATTTTTCTTCCCTCCCAGGACTGTTCTTTATTCCATAATGCTGCTTACACCTTCCATCTCAGCTGGCTGACCACTTGAAGCTGTTTGACTTCCTATTTCTCTATGGATACAGAAATCTGTCTTAATACTTCAGTGTTTTTTTGGTA
>JAVSBS010023909.1:0-22032 GCA_033124195.1 Coracias cyanogaster | reverse complement strand
CCACATCTCCACGGCTTGGAAACCCCTCCAGGGATGGGGACTCCACCACTGCCCTGCCCAGCCTGGGACAGCCCTTCTGAGGCAGAAATCGCTCCTCATGTCCCACCTAAACTTTCCCTGGCACAACCTAAAGCCGTTTCCTCTTGTCCTACCTGTTGTTCCTTGGGAGAAGAGACCAACACCACCTGGCTCTGATCGCCTTTCAGGAAGTTGTTGAGAGCAAGAAGGTGTCCCCTGAATGTCCTTTTCTCCAGGCTAAACAACCCCAGTAAGTTCATTTGCTTCTTTATGCTCTCCTGGGCACCACAGTGAGCCAGGCCAGCTAATCTCATCTTCACGCCCTCCTAAGGCAGAACCAGCAGTCCTGTGTCACTGCCCCATCTGTCCCCTGCTCCACATCCTGTTGCCAGTCACAGCAACACCGCTTTCACCAGTGTATCCCTGTTGCAAATCATTTGATCCCAATGTCTTCCTATTTGTACCATAGGCTCTAGTAATAGAAGAACCTCTATTCTTTTACATCCAGAGGTGCTCTGGGAGCTTCTGTTGGCCTTCAAAGCCCCCTGAATGCAGAAGAGACCTTCATGTCCACCCACACACGCACTCTTCATGAAAGCCACACTGGGTGTTAGACCACTGCTGTGGAGCTGTCTCAAAGTGAAATTTGAAATGAGACAGAGGCTCCTTATGTCATTAATCTCCTGTGAGCTTCCAGCCTTCATGCACGGGAGGTGATGGGTGGACATTGCTCTCGCATTTCCAGGGGAGCCAGTACACACGAAATGTTTCCTTCACAATGTGCTTTCTCCTGAACTGGGGGATGACCTTGGATCAGGACTTCCCTTTGCTGGCTCCCCCAGGGCTTTCTCCTGCCTAGGCTTGCCTAGACCTTATCCAAGGTAAGCAAAGGTTATTGATGTTTGTGGTTGCTCTGCCTGCTGTGCTCTTGACATATCAACACTTGGTCTCCCGCAAAGCCAGTGGGCTTCAGCTCACCTGCCGTCATTTTCATGGCCATTATTTTCCACAGAATGTTTGAGGTTAGAAGGTGCCGCTGGAGTTGATCTGGTCCAACCCCTCCTTGCTCAAGCACGGCCATCTAGAGCAGGCTGCCCAAGATCATATCCAGTTGGCTTTTGACTGTCTCCAAGGACGGAGACTCCTCAGCTTCTCTGGCAACCTGTCCCAGTGCTTGGTCACCCTCACAGTAAAAAAGTGTTTCCTGATGTTCAAGCAGAACCTCCTGTGTTTCAGTCTGTGCCCATTGCCTCTGGTCCTGTCACTGGACACTACTGAAAAGAGCCTGATTCTATCTTCTTTGCACCCATCCTTCAGGTATTTATGGACATTGATCTCCCTGAGCGTTCTCTTCTCTAGGTTGAACAGCCCCAGTTCTCTTAGCTTTCCTCACAGGAGAGATGGTCCAGTCCCTTAATCATCTTAGTGGCTCTTTTTTGTCTCCCTTTTTATCAGGGATTCTCTTCTCCCAGCTGAGTGCAACTGGAAAATGAGGTAGAGAGTAGCAGTGAGAGTAACTAAAACCAGCCCACCGTGCTGTGAATGCCTGGGACATGCGTTCTGGCCTCGCTTCTGGTCTTTACTGTTTATTGATAGATGCTGCCAGATACTTCAGCCAGGATGGACCAGTTGATGTGCCCTTGGCTGGCTCAAGGGCTAGCTGAGCAGTAAGAAGGCATGGTGGATGGATGGCTGGTATCACATGAGACACCTTCCCAAACTGTTCCTCAAAGGGGAAGTGTCCTTCTTGTTGTGTCAGAGCAGCAGACCAAAGAAGGCACACATAGTACGTGGGTCTGC
Source organism: Coracias cyanogaster (assembly GCA_033124195.1). Lineage (NCBI taxonomy): Eukaryota > Metazoa > Chordata > Aves > Coraciiformes > Coraciidae > Coracias > Coracias cyanogaster. Next base: position 20,214 of record JAVSBS010023909.1, on the reverse strand, counting down.
TCTGGGCTACACCTGAAATCCCATGTGTGGTGGCTTTGGGCTCTTCCTTTCCTCTCATTCCTGAAGCAATGTGGAGCTCTCTAGCCCCTCCCTGGCACAGCACGTCCCTGATGATGAATGTGGCCTCCTGTCACTTCTTCCTTCCCCACGCCCTTCCTGTTGTGAGCTGCGGAAAGTGGTGGAATGACAGATGCCAGATAGGAAGCAAAGTGGAGGAGATAACCAGCTTCACAGGTCTACTCTTTAATGTGTGGCTCTCTTGAGAAGAAAGAAGGTGGTAGGAATGGAAAGAAGGTTGGCATGGAATGGGTTTAGCTTTACGTTGCCATCAGGGATCCCGCTGAGGGGCAAGGGGTTTGTTCAGCAGAGCTGGTACGTGGCTGCTTGAATTTAAAAAGGAGCTACTGGTTGATACAACAGATTTCACAACCCTCTGCTTTTCTCTACCTGTCTTTCCGCACTTCTCCTTTGCAACAAATCCCAACCACCAGCACGCACCCACCGGGCGTGCAGGCAGCCAGACCTGGGCTCCTCACACCAAAGCAGCAGCGCGTTTCCAGCGCCAAGCCCAGCTCTGGAGAACTGGCACGTACAGATTTAAGCTCTGTCTCTGCTCTAAAAATAGCCCCTCCTGAGGCAGCACAAAATTCCTCCCCACTCTCTGGTTCTGCAGAAGCCTCCCTCAAAGCATCTGGCAGATGAGAGCAGAGACACGGCGCACACGTCCCACTCCTTTGTCCCTGCAGAGCTGCCTTTACAGACACAGCTGCCAGCTGGAGCCTTTGCAGCCCCACATTGTCTCTTCCACAGGTTCTCACCAGCACCTTGCCTAGCCCTGACCTTGTTGTGTCACCTCCCTGATGCCAAAGCCACTTTTTCCCAACGGAATCCTTTTTGTTTGGAGTTGTCGCCAAGTTTGGGGTTTGTTATTTCAATATGTGGGGTTTGTTTGTTTTGTATGTGTGGAGACTGGATCAGAGGCAAGAGAACAACAAACAAGTCAACACTAGCACATCTGAGATAATTAAACAAGGAGCAAACACTCCCACAACCAGACAAAAGCAAAACGAACACATGCACAGGAGAAGAAGACAGTGCAACGGCAGACTTCACAGACAACCGAGCAACAGCAGCAACCTCACTTGGACAGAGGAACGAGAGACCACAAAGTCAGACATGGTTGGTAAGGCTCACACCTCGAGCAGAACCTGAGGGATGGGATAGGGACAAGATTGTGGATGTCAAGCAGGTGCTGCCTGGGGCAATACAACACCGGCGCTGGGGTTCTGCAAAGCTCGAGACCCAGCTGCCTCTTTCACCATCTGCTTCTCCAGTGGGGCTTGTCATCTCCTTCCCCAAAGAGGAGACATGGCAGACACCTGGCTGCTCGGAACAACAGCCATCTTTCTCACACCACTATGGGTTCACAGGGGCATGGAACCTGGGTTCCCCTGAGCAGGGAGTTCTCCCCACCGCAGCCATGCTTGGGGTGTAAGGTTACCCCGTGCCAGCAACAGGCACGTTCTGCTCTCTGTTCTGTAGGTCAAATCTACAGTAGCTTCCTAGACTCAGAGGACAAAGGCACCTCACACCAGGCATGTGACCTTGTGTCTCTATTTAAGCTGGCTGTGGGACATCACCCCTGCCCAGAAGATGCACCGGATCTCTTGGGTCAGGAAGAGGACCTGGCCTTACTGCATGGGAAGGAACTTTGCCTCTTATTTGTTGAGGATGACAATCAAAGACCTAGTCAGTTCCCCAGGATCCATCCCATTGGTTCGATGTGTGCTGGGACAAACCTTGCTCTATGAGGGTATTTCTGTTTCCTTGGATTTAGGACCAATGAATTATTCCCAGTAAATTTAATTGCACTGAGAGGTTTTCTGTTTGTTTCATCTCTTTTTTTTTGACTAAGTGTGAGCAAGTGATAGGCTCACAAGGGAACAGCTGCAAACACAGCAGCTTAAAAAGTAAGTCTGTTCTTAAAAAATGGGAATATGTACCATGTAGGATTTTTTTTTTTCCCTCTTCCAGAGCCTCACATTCTTCTGAAATTCTGGTGTGCATCAAAGTTAATCAGTGTGAGCCATCACACCACTCTTTCCAGTTGCAAGTTTCGTATTTAATGGTATTTCAGCTAAGGTCAGTTGCTAGAGCAGGGCAGAACCAGACGCTCGATTCAGTCTGAGTTTAGGTCACTGCCTTAAGTCTCTCTTGTGAGAGGCTCCAAGTGGAAAGATTGTTTAAAGTGCTATTTTTTCCCCCATAACTAGTTCCAGAGACTCAGTATTTGTCCATATCATGATGGAGATTTTCTCCCCTGCAAAACATTGTCCCGCCTGAAGCCATGTCCAAGACATGTACCTGGTTTCTAACACAGTGCCTGTGCTGCACTGCCAGCTCAGCGTGTGCCACCACACAAGGGCAAACAGAGCAGCTGCTTGGCCAGCTCTCATCGGGCACCCTGTGAGCAACGCTCCTCTGAAGAGAGCATCTTATGCCACTTGAAGACGAGCCCAAATGGTCAAATGCACCAAGCTCACACAGCGTGGGAGGCTGCGAAGCCACGTGTTTTAGAAAGGAGCTGCTTAAGGAAAGGTCCATCTGTAGATCCTAACAGGTGGCTGCAGATATTATAACCACAGGAAGTCCTGAACAGTCAAGCAGACAGACACAGGTACAGACCGGGCAATTATTTAGGCCCAGGCAGAAATTGGCTCTCCAAGACAAGAGGCACTAGGGAATAGCAAAGGTGGGAATGGAAGAGAAACAGGGTACGTCCGGCCCTTGGCCAGGTTTGGGGCTTGCGAATTGCTGAAGGGATCCTGGGCATAGGAAGCAACGAAAAAAACCAAGACACAGAAGCTGAAGCAGGGAGGAAAAGAGCGAGGAGTCACTGTGTCCTTTTCCCTTTCCAGTCATTGCAATCAAACAACAGGAGGCCATTGAGAGAGTCAAGGAATCCCTAGAAGAAACCAGCAGGTTCTGGTAATACTCATCGTCCTTTTGTTCTGGATGTTTTCCCCATTTAAGCACAAACCTACTCAATACGAAACGGTGAATGAAGGAGAAATTATAGGGATTCAGGGCTACCACCTTAAATTCTTTGGGCTAGAGTCTCCCTCCCTCATTCCGCTCAGTAAAAACATCCCTCTCTTCCCACTGCAGCAGCAGGACCACTGCTGACGCTGCCCAGCATGTGCAAAGGCAACGCAGGCTGGGCTCATCTGCTTCCCCCCGCTCCCAGCAGAACACGACTGCCGCAGGAATCAGATACCCTGCGCTAAGTGCACACTCCGTTCCTTCAGGTAACTCTGACCGGACATGAAGGAGGGCTCTGGATGTGGAGGTTGGTTCCAGACACCTGATAGCTACCTTGAAACCCACACCTGAGCTGCAACCAGGGGAAGCAAAGGCAAAACCACTCCGAGCATCCTCGTACTTTGATGCAAGCCATTACTGAGACATGTGACTCTGTAGATGAGCTTGGCTTCAGGCTCACATCTCCATGTGTTCCTCAAGCCAAGCCCAGCCTGCTGCTGAAGTGCTCTTTCAGCTCAGAGCAGGAACAAGAGACAATAGGTGGCTGTTCATGTGCAGGAAGAGTTAGGCTGTTAACGGCACCCTCTCCCTGCGTGGTCAGTGTTTGTAGGGTGGCATTCACCAGGGCCTCACGCTCACCCTCGAAGGGGAGCGAGCAGCTCCTTTCCTCCCAGGACAGGGGCGGGTGATGTTTATGCAGCAGAGGGGTATGATCAGGGCGCAAGTCAGATCTGACACCGCTCAACTCAATACACTCCTCCTGCGTGTCAGGAGCGACTCCTCGCTAGCATTAGTGAGGAACAAGAGCTCTGACATCAGCAAGGTACCACCAATATAAAAGTGGCGTAAACCAGACAGCACCGGCCCCATTAAATGGGCCGATACCTTGTAGTGCTGTTCCCCTGGTGCTACGATTTCTTGGATTGCTTAAGGCAGGTTTCAGTGTACAGCGACGCAAACACCACATCAGTTATACATTCCCAGGTCTTCCTTCCCCCACAGCAACTCCCCAGAGCATGAACCAAAGCAAACAGGACGCTGTGCCTTCACAACCAGCTTGGGAGCCGTCCCCCTCCAAACCTGCGACCAGCCAAGCCATTCTAGCAACAGAAGGAACAGAGCAGAGCAAAACCAAGCCAAAGAACGAAAGAAAGGGGGGCTGGAGCTCTTGGATGAGAAATTCTGCATCTTCTTCGTGTTGTCCCACCTCCATACCCTTGGCCAACATTCCCTGTAGGGTAGCTGGATGTGCAGGACAGCCGTGAATGCTGGGAAAAGGGGGTTGAAAGTATAATGCAAATCTCTTTTCTCTTTTTTGTTTGTTTGTTTTTGTTTGTCTGCTTTTTACATATGTACACAAGTCTGACAATAAAATGTGGAACACAGTGCAACGTCTTGGCTGCGTAGCATCCAGGACTGGCTTAGTTGTGCATCGTGGTGTGCCGCAAGGACACACAGGATGGGTAAATAAAACCGTGTCCTCAGCTGGGTTCCATAGAGGAGCACACTAGTGGCTGTTCCCCTGGAAGAAGAGCAAAGTCCTTTTTAAAACCTCACTGCAGTCTCTGGAGGGGAAGGCATTCCTCAGAGGTGCCGTGGGCTAGGGTGCCCATTATGGTACAGCTTCTGTTTGATATGCACCATGTTCCCAGTCGCCTCCTCGTACTGCCTGTGATGACGTTTTCTGAACTCCTTTAAGTTACAAAATTTGGGAATCCAAGACCAGGAGTTGTCTGGAAGGCAGAAAGGAGAAGGAAGATGAGATATTACAGGGATGGTGAGACCCACGTTCTCCTGCCTTGCTGAGCCTTGTTCCTGGCCTGCCCTCCAGAGAGCAGACACCAGTTATGGCCTTGGCCAGGTCACCCTTGAGGCTTCCCTTCAGCTCAACCAGGCTTCATGCCTTGGCTGTAGCCACAGCACTGCCCACAGCTCTCCCATATTTGTGACAGCCTGTGGCTGAACACAACCAACAGGTACCCAGCCCGCAGTGGTGACCCTGAGCAGACAGCAGAACACACTTCGGTCGTGTGCGCTCTAGGAACGGCTCGTTTCAAGAGAGGCACAGACGGGCTGTACCAGCCCATCACGACAGTGAGGGTGGGAGTTAGAAGAGGTCAGACACACACATAGCCCAGCCGCACAAAGGAGCCTTTGAACATGCTAGAGACCAACAGATTGTGTGAAGTTGAGCCATGGCAGGTAGCATGAGGAGTTCCATGACTGCTCTGGCCAGCACTACAGCCACGGTGAAGCACAAGCTGATGTCTGAGTTTCTATGGAATATTTTCTATTTTAAGCAATCTCCTCCATCAGGAAGGAGCTATAGGTTGTTCTACTAGACCAAAATTTAAGCTGATCAGGCCACAATGTGACATTGAGTCACTGCTAAGTGGTGCTCATGTATTTCAGGGAGGGCTCTACACGTTCTGCCAGTGCCCTGTTTTGCATCCCCCCTGCCCCGTCTCTCATAGTCACAGGCACCATTTCCTTCTTTATAAGGAAATTCTAGCTCAGGTACTCCTTCAACAAGGAAATAGGTGTCCTTTCTGCCTATTGCCTTTAAAATGACTAGATTTGCATAGTTAATTTGCCCCAAATTCCCCAGTGGATTTTCAGCCCATCTTTAGTGAAATGAGCTCAGCCTAGCAGACAAGCGAGCTGGTTTCTCTTTGGATAGAACAGCTCAAGGCATGTAAAAACCTTTACTGGAAGGAGAACTGCATGGTATAGACTGGAAAGCTCACCTATGGATTATCTGAGGTGGGCTCCCAGGGTCTCTTCTATCAGATATTTGATTGTGAGGACACAGGGTTGTTAACGGAGCCAGGATCAGTGCAAGCACCCAGCTGAGGAGCCGCCAGCCTGGTTTAAGAGCAGGCTAGTCCCATGTGGCTGGTGCAATGCCACTAAGATGGCACTAACATCTCAGGCATGTTCAGCCTTCTGCGTCACGAAAGGGGCATGACCCGGGGGGTTGCTAAGGGAAGAGAAAGCTGGGTGCCAAGTCATGCTGCGTTCATTTTCTGAAAAGCTGTATCCACACAGTACATCACACCCTTGGTCAAGCCCTTCTTAAAGCCTTAGAATATGTGTACACAGGGATTTTAAAAAAAAAAGAAGGAAAAAAGGTTGTTCCACTTAAATACTAAATTAATTGCTAGCATGACCCTTAATTGCTACAAATAAAAATGGGTGCAGCATCCGTTCACGAGCAGGTAGGTCAGCTGGCGAAGCCATGTCTGTAGCTCACCGCTCCAGAACAAAAGACAACAGCTCTGAAGAACAACATTGCTGTCCTCGCTACAGCATCTCACCCCAGGCCAGCTCCTGCCAGCCCCGCTGGCTCCATGAGCACTGGTGAGCTCGGAGCCACAGGTGGGCTGAGCCAGAACAGGTGTCGCAGCCCCAAGGTTGGCTCGGTACCCGAGAGCTCACTGGAAACTCTGACAACCAGCCTTCTGCTTGGGAAAAGACAGCAACGCGGCCTCGGGAGAGTCCTGATTCAGAAACAGCTCGAGCAGGCTGCCGGGGATTTGGGAAGACTAATGAGAAATTAATAGCATTTTGATTTGAGTTTTTAGAAAGAGATAGTCCAGTTCCCTAATTAGAATTTCTTACAGGGTTACAGATAAATCATTCTCCTGCTCCCCCTCCTTTTCCTCTGTGTTGTAATTTAACAGCCACCAGCAGTCAGAGTTAGAGAGGCTGAGATTTGTAGGTACACAGTTAGGGGAATTTCAAGTCATTTGCTATTTTAATATTCTTTTTCCTTTCCAACAATTGCAGCCCTTGGGGTGTACACGCTGAGACAGCAAAGGGGAGCAGAGCTGGCCTCTGAAGGAGCATCTGTTGGTCATTCTCAGGATGTTAGTCCAGGATGCTAAGCTAACTGGACCAAAGACTAGCCAGTATGGCTAACACCTTTCCCTGGGGGGCTGATGTCACTACCGAAAAAACCCTGACACCCCTGGAGCAGCAGTGAGGGTGGGGAAACCTCAGCTGATGCGTCCCTGCCACAACACAGGGAAGTCTGTCCTTGTCATCACATTGTCACACAAGTTTATACAAACAACAAGAGGCTGCACTTCATAAGCATGTGGCTGGCTGCAAATTATATGCACGGGAAAAATCCAGATTTCAGGGAAGTTTTGTCTGGCCTGAAAATATTCTGCCCACATGTGCAGACGTGCGGCCGCCATCTGCCAGCCTGCCTACGGGTAAGCATGTTGCTTTCCATCAAACACCTCTTTGCACCATCACATGCTCCAGACTTGCCGAAGCAGAGCCCTCAAGGCCAGGCTTTTCAGCTGGCTATTTCCACAGAAACATCCCTGATCATCTAACGAGGGCTGGGATATGGCTGCACACGGAACAAATGCTGCAGGTCTGTTGACCTCCTCCCTCTCCACCAGCCTCAGAGGACAGGGCAAGGGACTGAGGAAAGAGAAGGGAGCCCGTGAGGCTGCACTTACCATACCGTCGGCTAGTTCTCCAGGCTCGCACTGCGTAATGGAGAACCCCATCCATCCACACCAGAAACCAGCTTATACAAAAGCCCAGCAAAAGTCCCAGCATCAGATCAATCTCTTGCTTGGTTACATTGTCAGTCACAAAGTAATTCTCCGAGGAGTCCACCACTGACTGATCCCCATCATATGGGATAACATAATGGACATGATGCCTGTTGCGGGGAACAGAAACAGGGAAAAGCATCAGTGGAGAAGAGCAGCATACATTTTTTTCCCATCCAGCACCTGCTCTTGTGACCAGGGGCTGGTTTAACACCATTCCTTCGAGTTTCTACCAACATCCTGGGAGCAGAAGTGCTGTCTTGGCTTTTTGTGCTTATGTCCACAGAGGAATTGGCAGAGAGCAAGGTAGAAAAGTATAAAAACCTGAACCTACGCCTGGAACTCATGTCACATTCCTGACACAGGCTTTCTGTACCTAAGTTTGCCATCTGTGAAAGGGAAGATAATATTAAGGACAGCGTGCAGTTGGAGCGGTCATCTCCCAAAGACACAAAGGGCACTACTGCTTCGTGTTGGCCAGCAGAGGTCAATAGCTTTTTGCTCCTGCGAGCACACGCAGGCTGAGAGTGCAGCTTGTGTAGCCCTGCAAGTGCAATCATAACACACAGCCTCACAGGACTCAGAGAAGTCCTCACTGATGCAGCATCTCCAGTGCCAGCAGCCTCCCAGTGCCTCTCCAGAGGTGGGCTGCTGTGCTTAATGTCCCATCTCAGAGTGAAATGAGAATGGTATTTGTCACATATTAGAGGAGAGCATGTTTACAGCCATGGAGGAGTCCTTGAAAGCGTGCCTTGAATTCATCCTCAGACAGCAGCTGGCAGGGACCCTGCAGGGGATCACTCCTGGAGAAGCCATCCAAGCTCTGAGACCATTTCAGGTTCTCTTGCTGCATGACTGGGGTGGTTTGGGATGCGGGGTGTCCCTCACCCTCCTCAAGACCAGGCAGCAAATACTGCCTGTAGCAGATAGCAAGAAAGCTGTCAGCCCAGGAGCAGCCAGCAAGTCTCCACCCAGTGCCCCGAATGCCAGCGGAGGTGAACAGCAGCTGCAGCTGGAGCTCACACTACCTCAGGAAGGTCTCCCAGCCAGATGCTGCTGGGTGCAGGATCCACCAGCACCTTGCAGCCTGCTTCCCATCTCATCCCACCACTCATCACCTGCTGGAGACATGGCCAGAGGCCTCTCCTGACCTTGCATTGTAGCCAGTCTCCAAGAAAAACCATTAGCTTAGTCCTGTCCCCAAACAGCAGAGCCCCAAAGTGCAGCATGTGTCCTGCCTGCCAGCACGCAGCAGGGAGGACGCTGTGTCTCCAGAGGGACAACAAGAACTCTGGAGCTTTCAGAGACCCACACCTCTCTCGGGGGTTCTGGAGAGGTGGGCCCCATGCCTTTCTCCAGAAGGATGATTGGGTTCATCTGTGCAATGAGATGATGGAGCCCAAGCCTGGGATGATGCTGAACTGCTTGAAAGACCCTGGTTAAGTTGGGAAAAGCAGGAAAATGGCAGGGATGGAGTTGTAGAGTAGAAAAAAATAAGGCACGTCTGTGGGGGCTGAATGGGAGGGGACCAGCAGTGACAGGTGAGCTGAGCTTGTGGGGTGGGAGGAGGCCAGATGACAGGGGCTGCGGGATGCAAAGCAAAACTGGAAGCAAGCTGCTCTGGAGCCTCTGCATCTGCTTTAAATGGCTCTTAACCTTCCCCGAAAGCAGCCAGGAGCCGTGAGGCTGCCCAGGCTCTGGGCTGAGCCATCCTGCCTCCTCCCACAGCCTGATCTAGAGGCAAGCCCTGCTCGGGCAGGGGCTGCCACTGCTGCCAGCGAGCTCAGGAGAGGCCAGGCAGCCATGGTGAGGTGTGCTCAGCGAGCACTGCTGAGGTTGCACACATCTGACCACCACTCCAGCCCTGGAACTGCAGCACAGACTCATTACCAGTGCTCCCAGCTCAAGGCCAGGGCACAGTTGCATGGGCTCTCCCCAGCATTGCCCACCACCACCCCCACCAGCATCACCTACACTCACGTCCCTCTCACATCCACGGACCCAGCCCAGCTCCCACATGCAGGAGAGGAGGCAAGCGCTGGAGGCCTCTGAATATGTATGAGGTGCAGGTTGCTCAATAATCATGCCTGAGAAATGTCCAAATATTTACACAAATAAACCTCCACTCAAAGGAACCTACTGAAAACAGCCCTAATCTCAGCAGTGACTTAATAGAGGCCACCTGCACCAGAGGCACCAGCTCCTGGCGGATCAAGGCATGTAGGGCTGGCATACAACCTGGTGGCACGGCACGTGGGGGATGGAGAAGGCTCTGTGGATGGGAAGCCCATCCAGCCATGCACCAGCTGTCTAGTACTGCTCCCCATTTGCATCAGCAAAGGCCCCAGTACCAGGGACCAGACTGGGGCAGTAGCAGACAGGTGACGCATCCAGGCCAGCTCTGCTGGCAGCTCAAAGTGACCTTAGAGGCTAAGGGGAGGTTCTGCTCATGTCTCCTCTTGCTTTACCTCCCATGTGTTGTGCTTCCCTGGTCACTGCCAGGGATACCTGGCAGGTCCTTAACTTACTCCCTTTTGCTTCTTGCAGTACAGAAACAGCCTAAGGGTTGCACCCACAAGCACCTCCAGAAACCTAACCTCCTTGAAACGATCAAGAATTTGAGTGCCTCAGCAGGAGCTGGTGTGTATCTCCTCTGATACACAGAGGAGTCCAGACCCATTGGACTATCAAAAGCCTCCCCATGCAGAGCATCACTAACACACAACCATCTCTGCAGCTGAGAGAAGCGAAACTTCCCCAACACATCAAGGACAGACCTGTCCCTAGGAAGTGAGTGCAGACTCCTCTCCACACATGAGGTGGTTTCCACAGAGGGTCTCAGCCCTATACCAGAAGTCCTGGAGTACACTGCTCCCACTGCCAGGCTCTCCCCGTACTGGGGAGCAGGGACGTCCCCGTAGCACTCATGCATGGCCAGCACTGCCGGAACATGGGACATGGCAGGCTCCTCACGTGCTTCACAAGAGGTTTCTTCTACCACAGAGCCTCCTTTCTTCACAGCACTTGTTCTCCGCTTGCAGGGCATTGCGGGAAGGGATGCAGTCACCTCTTCCCTGCCTTGTCCCTCTCCTCAGTGCAGGCTGACTCTGCACACTGCAGTGGGATCTCCTCCAGCTCTCCTAGCTTCCTTTGGTCCTCACTGGGCTGAACAGCACCTTAGGGGCAGCAGCAAGGGCCTGACACTCCTTTTGTGTTTGCAGCTCCCTTTCCATGTGCCAGGGACTGTCTTCAAAGCTCAGTGATTTCAGAGTCCAGACTCAAAGGTGAAGTCCCTGTTTCTGCCCTGCAGCTTCTGTAAGAATCACAGAATCACAGAATGGTTGAGGTTGGAAAGGACCTCTGGAGATCATCTGCTCAAACACGGTCACCCAGAGTCAGTTGCCCAGGACCATGTTCATGTGGCATTTAAATATCACCAAGGAGGGAGACCCCAACCTCTCCGGGCAGCCTGTCCCAGTGCTCAGCCACCCTCACTGTGAAAAGGTGTCTCCTGATGTTCAGATGGAACCTCCTGTGTTTCAGTTTGTGTCCATTGCCCCTGGTCCTGTCACTGGGCACCTCTGCAAAGAGCCCGGCTCTGCCTTCTTTACCCCCTCCCTTCATGTATTTATCCCTTTATATATTTATATACATTGACAAGACTCCTCCTGAGCCTCCTCCGTGCTCTGTAACACAATGAGTCTAGGTCTGTAGGTCACTCAGATCTAGAGGCTGTGGGTGGTGTGGGGCAGACAGAAGGACAACAGCTGCAGGGTGCAAATGAGGTTGGTAACAACTGTTTTCAACAGAGCCTCTGTGATGTGACTGCCCCGAGATCTCTGCATACCCATGAGCCATAAGGCTCATCTCAGACAGACAACAGAGGGAAGAAGCTCCAGGAAAGGATGGCCGGTTGACCCTCTCTCACCGTTCATTTGCAGGCTGGGGCTGGGCACACAAAGCGATCGTTGCTTTCCAGCATTCCGTAAGGAGGGATTCAGTCCTCACAGCAACCCTGTGCCAGCTCTTTTCCTGGACAGCCTGAAGAGCTGTGGGACAGCCAAGCCCAGGGCAGAAAAGGGTTAGTCCTACTGTATGGTGAGCCACCAAGAAGTCCAAAGGCCATTCACAGGAGGCACAATTCAACAGAGAGCAAAAACTTTGACCCATCTGGATTCGGCAACTTAATTTTCTGAGTGTCAGAAAACAACACCGGATCCCAGGTGCAAATTTCCTTAGAAGAAAAGGGGTCATTAAAGCCCCCCAGGAAAGCACCTGAGGCTCTGCACTGCTACCTTCCAGGCAGCTTTTGGGAACCCCAAGTTACCAGCGTAGTTCTATGCAGTGGAGATGGCAGCTCTAGGTTTCTCCTCTGCAGGGGTCTTTGGAAAGGCTTTAGCAAGGCTCAGGGAAGACGAATTTTCCTACTAGTGCAACAGTTGAGAGATCTGGGCTGCAGGGACTTTTATGCTTTGTTTTGGCTTGACAGGATTGAGTGATGCCACTGAGATGGGGAGGAGAACAGGGACATACCCCTAGAAGTTGCAGCTCAGGTCCTTTGGGATGCTACAGGAGTGATTCAGGGGCACTGGCACATCAGCAGAGCCTGTTATCAATAGCGCACAAAGGTTCAGGGTCCCCACCACATATCAAGGGAATTGGAAACTGGAACGTGGCCTGGATGGCTCTAGGGGCTGGATCCAGTGAGGGAACACATCACCTCTAAGCTGGGTATACTGTGGGTGCAGTAAGCCACCACCAGCTCCACACCAGTGCACGTCCAGGGAGGGCAGACAGCGCTGGAGACCAGGTTCTGGCAGGACAGCTCCTCAAAGATGGCCAAATGCCTTTCACCAAACCTTGTTTTCAGAATTGTGGCCATCCAGGGGCTGACATAACCCTCCATCCAGTGCCTGTTTCACCAACCAAAGACATGTGGGAAGAGATTAAGATCTCCTTCAGCCTTGCATCACCTCAGCCAGCAGTCACACTACTGACATGGACATGAAGAGTCTGGGATTCACAGCACCCGCACCTGTGAGAGAGTTGTCACAAAGTACATGTGGTCCTCAAAAGGTAAAACCATGTCCTGACCGTGTTTCTTTACAATAAAAAGATGTACCAGAAAACCTAAGGGCCAGTTCCTGGGGATTTCAAGCCAGTATCAGTTGTCACAACAGATCCAGGCCAAATCACCCACACTAGGTTCATCATGCGCCAGCTCCCTTCACGTGCCATGCACTTCCAGCCACACCTAAGGGCCATGACCGCCCTTGTGGAGCTTCTACAGGAAGCAGAGGTAATTGTAGGAAAAGAAATATAACCACACTTCAGGCCAGAAACACCCTTGAAAGAAGGAGTGTCTGGTGACTGCCAGCAGCTGCCTTCCCAAAGCGAGTGAGAGACAGGATTTGTTGATCCATCCCTGCTAGACAACACCTGGCTCAGGTGAGAAAGAAGCTGGTGGACAAAGGGAGCACGTGTGCTTGAGCTGTAGCATCCCTGTCCCCTTTCCCGGTCCCCGTGACAAAGGGGGAAGACCTCCTTCCTCTCCTCCCGCCCAGGGCAAGCAGTGCAGCGGGCTGGAGCCGAGCCCTGGCCAGCATGGCTGGGGAGTGTCACTCCAGAGCTGCCCAAAGCGCTATTGTCCCTTCCAGTGACCTTGCGCGTGAGCCGGCTGCTGCAGCCAACACACAGCACGGGAGCCTTCAACCAAGCGCCGCTGAGCTGCCGTTTGAAACGCAGAGAGCCCGTCACTGCCTCTGCACCTTCCACGTCCCACCTCGGCTGGTGATGTCAGCAGATGATGCTCCAGCTCAGCTCGGCTTGGCTCCCTCCTGGGCAGGTGTCAGTCTCGGTCGGTAGCAGACATGTCACATCTCCCCGGCTCACGCTGCAGCTCTGGACTGACCCATTCCCCATCTCCGTGGCAGGATTTGGGGGAACACGGCTTATTCTGCCTTGCTGGCCACCCCCAAGGCATGGAGAGCGTAGGGGCTGCAGGCAGAGCTAGAGGGAGGCATCCTCTGTTCTGCATCCCTGTCTGACCTTGGAGCCTCTCCCCAAAGAGCCCAGCACCTCTCAGAGCCGTTGCCAGCAAAGCCAGTCTGCAGACCCGTGGGGGTGGCACCACTGCACAGGTGGAAACATCTCCCTGGGACCCTTCTCACTGTCGCAGCTAGCAGAAGCCCAAGGAAGGCTTGGTGGTCTCCAGCGCTAGGCAGTGAGCACTCCTAGCCTCCCAGCACAGCCACAAAGGGTCTGGGGACAGAGACGCTTAATGAATATTCCTCAGAAGGAGGAAGCAGAGCAGAAATGTCCTCTCTGTGTCCCTTCTGACAGCAGTGCTGCTGGCGTGGGACGAGCATCGGCCTGTCCCTCCCCTGAGCGTGGAGGCAGCATTTGGCCCTTCACGGGCAGAGCCCAGTGAGCAGCATTATTTGAACCCGTGCTGCCACAAGACAACGCTGCTCCAGCACCACTGGCCATCCTCCCTGGTCACTGGTGCTGCTGGTGACCCCAGCATCAGGGCAGAACCCCACCAGCAGGGCAGAACCCCACCAGCAGCCACCTCACCCATTTCCACCCTGGGCCCAGCCAGTCTCCTGGCAAGCAGCCCCTTGCACTGCTGGGTCTCTGTGCACACCAGTCGCTCAGGAGCGGTCCAGCACAGCCTTGCCCTGAGTCTTTCCCTCCCAGATCAGAGCTCAGGGCTGAAGTATTCCTCAGACAGGAAGAGCTGACTCGAGGGTTGGCCAGGCCCCCAGCTCTGCTGCAGGGTATTGGCATTCAGGTAAGGCTAACACTCCTCTCAGTACTTTCGAACCCTGCTCACAGGGAGAGGCTTTGCCTGGGAGGGAAAGACTCACCCAAGGTCATTCAGAAGGTCAGTGGCAAGGAGAATACCTGCCAGAGCTCCTGAGGTACCTGTCCTTTCCCAGACAGGGAACTTCCAAGCCCCCCAGGCTGTTTTGATGGGTCCTTGCTCCATGCAGGTGTCATCTGTTCTCTCCAACTCACCCTCCCTCCACAGATGGACGCCCTTTGGTGTCTTTCCTTTGCATGACATCACCCAGCTCCTGATCTGCTGCCAGCTCTCTGCTTCCAGAGAGGACCCTTTACTGGCTGGGACAGAGACAATTGGGCTGGGACAGTGCCACACTTCTGCAATTCTCCCTAGTCCTGCTTTCTCCTGGGAACAGATACATCCCAACGGGGGAGGACCAGAGGAGCTGGACTCCTACATGCAAGCAGGTCCCAGCATATTTGGACAGCCTGGATATCTCCACATTCTGAGGACAGAGAGTGCCAAGCTTCCTCAGGGATCTGCTCCAGCGGGCACACTCCTACATGGCATCAACAGGAGCCAGCAGGAGTGTAAATGTGGCTGTCACCCCTTCTTGCTCTAGCGAGAAGACAGATGTTAGGAGAGGAACAGTCCCAGGCGTGTCTGTGCAGGCTCAGTATCACCACCAGGTGCCAAGGCCAGCCCTGTCTCTCTGCTGACGTTCTCACTCCGTGCACCATCACGACACCAGCTTCCCTTCCCAAGCAACTGGCAGGACCGTTTTCCCAACGAGTAGCTGTGGATGCACTTCGACTGGCCTCAGGGGTTCCAGCAGCTTTGCCCTCCTTGGCTCCAGTGCTGCCGAGTGGGAAAGCACCAGTCCAGCCTAACAGGCACAGCTCACCTGCACAGACAAGTGCCTCTGCTCCCACTCGCGGCCCAGAGGAATATCCACCTCAGCTCTCAGAGCAGGACTGCTCCTATGGAGAAGGCACTGCCATGTCCAAGCTCACTAAGACTGAAAAGAGTCACTCTGTGGACATTGCCACTTGTCAGACCTCAGACACCCATCAGCATTGACCACCTATCTCTTTGAGCTGGGTGGGAGAGAAGGGCAGCTTGCATGTGGAGCTCCAAACCATTGCCACCCAGCCGTGGGCTCCATCCCCTGCAGCCACAGGCAGCCACTGAGCACTTTGTGCAGTCTTCACAAGCACCCTCTCCGTTCTCTTGGGTCCAGCAAGAGGCCACGACACCCTTCTGACATCACAGACATGAAAAGCTCTTGCCAGGCCCCAGCACAGCGAGGTCACTCTTGCCTCAACTAATTGCTACTTTGCTTCTAGCACAAAATGACAACCAACATCTCCAGCCTCAAATAAGCGCAGTGACCCTGACCCCGCAGGGATGTGCATGGCGAGGATGAAGAACAGCTCTAGCAGTACCAAGTGTCCAGGTTCAGCAGCACCTGAAGATGTGGCTGCTTTTCTTCCCCAAATGTCTTGACCCCAGCGACTCACCCCAGTCACTGCTAACACAGCGGGTGCTTAGGAACATGGGAAAAAAACAATGTATAGCCCCCAGCTGCAGGAAATGAGGCCGTCTCTACGAGGGAAGGGTCCGCAGAGGGCATTTCAGGAGGAAATGGGCAAGATGCCATCAACTTGCACTCCCTTTCCCTTGTCCTGAGACCTTCTTGCTAGACCCAGTCCCCCACGAAGAGAAGAACAGGCTGAATCCATGGAAAGACACGTCACTGCCCACGAGGAGAGACTCCAGCCACAGCTTCCATGCAACCTGAAGAGCTCTTTGAAGAGACAGCCAGAAGAGTCTGCCCTGCAGGCCATGGACTCAGGCAGCTCTAATGACCCTAGAGCCACCAAAATGTGGGCAGAGCCTTGGGCACCACTGGGTATGGCTGCTGCCGCTGCCTGCCAGCCTCCCACCAGAGACCAGCACCGGAGGGAGGGTCACCTTGTCCCAGCCACCACTCCTCAGGGAGCAGAAAGTATGGAGAGGAAGCTGGAAACTTCTCCCCCTGAGCCAGGAGCCAAAGGTCCAGGGCTGCCTGCAGTCCTCCCAGTCTTCTAGCTAGGAAGGGTCCTCTAGCACCAAAGAGCAGCAGGGACAGCCAGGGGCTGGTGTCTGGGCTTCTCCCTGGAGCCCTGCATGGATGAGGTGGGATTTAGAGGCCTGAGAGGGGCAGAGCATGGAGCCCCAAATTTCCTGGCGTGCCTGGATTCAGCTGGCACCTGAGACACGCACGGAGTCAGCCCTCGCTGTCCCCGGCCACCGTTCCTAGCCCCTCACGCTGATGCAAGCTCTGTGCAGGTTCTGATTCCTTCTGCAGAGCACATCCTGCTGCACGCTGGACGTCCAAGGCCAGGTACTCAAGGACCAGCCTCGGGTGCTTGCACGCGGTAGATCATTCCTGGGGAAGGGGTCCACTCTTACCCCAAGGAAGGTCGTGGCCAGGATAGGAGAGTGGAAGGAAAACATTTCTGAATTAATGGGTTGGTGTGATGGACACGACAACCTAGGCTAGGGCAGGAGGGAAAAACAGTCATCTCAGCAGCCCAGCCTATTGCACGTCACTCTTCACTTATTCAGCTTCCTCCTTCATTTCTGCAACACTTACTAATTTTCCCCATTCCTCCCTGCAACACACTGAACTGCAGCCAGTTCCCTCCTCCAAGGACTGCCTTTAGTTACTGGCAAGTGGAGCATCCTTCATCAGTCCCTGGTGCCACCCTTCACAACGCGCTCCAGGAGGTCTCCGTACCTGGTGCCGCTTATGGCTCGCGCTGTGGGCACCACAGACCTGTGCTCAGAGCGCTTGGATGGCTGACAAAAAGGACAAGGCACATTCAGCATCATCCGCCTTTTAAATCAGCAAGCTCAAAACAGCAGCGTTCGGGCAGCAGGTCGGAGCTCGCAGGAGCAGGTGCAGATCACAGCCCAAACCTTAGCAGGAGGCCACACAAAGTACAGGGATGCTTTGTGCAAGTGTCTCCTGCCTCAGGGCATGAACACGGTGGAACCGGTGCTCGTGCACAAGGGCCCGTGCCCAGGAGTGGAGACTGGTGTACCACTTCTGTGAGCAAGGGCCGTTACTCCTACATATCTAAGGCAACTGGTAAACTTCTGCTTTTTGCCTCCTCTCAGATCCATGCTTGACAATTTGGAAGCCGAGTTGTGCTCTTTCTAAGAAATGACCTAACCATGTCTGGGGAGAGTGCCATGGCTAATTTATCTGCCTCAACAGCATCTCAGCAGACATACAGAAGAGAGAGGAGTACCCCTGCTACCTTCTCTAGCTGGGGCAGAAGGGACATTCTGCCAGTGCCACCAGTGAGATCTGAGAGTACTCGGTCACTCCAGACAACGTTAAAGTCTTTCACCTGCATCAGATTTTCACCACCACTGAACACAGCTGTGACAAGTAGAAAGAAAACTTGGCTGAAGAGGCAGAGGAAGAAAACTCTTAAACTAGTGCATAACATCATGAAGACTCAAAAAATACCTAAGAAAAAGCCAATCCCTGCCAAAAAAAGTCAAAGACATCTGTGGACCTTTCTTGTCCACATTCTTCCCACTTGACCTTAACACTGAGGTGTCCAAGGAGCCAGGGACTG
Organism: Coracias cyanogaster; assembly: GCA_033124195.1. NCBI lineage: Eukaryota > Metazoa > Chordata > Aves > Coraciiformes > Coraciidae > Coracias > Coracias cyanogaster. The sequence continues at coordinate 2,176 of JAVSBS010023909.1, read as the reverse complement.
AGAATCTGCTTACTGGGGTGCTCAGGGCCTGGCTGCATTTGGCCCTGGAGGTGCTGCTTGTACCTTCTTTGCTGTTCTGCCACAGGAGTCTGAGGAGGAGCCATGGGCAGAAAGGTAATGATCACCTTGGGTGAATGAAGCAGAGTGGAAGGGCAAAGCAGTCTCCCTTCATTAAGCAACGCACATCCCGGTTTCAGCTTAGCTCCAGCACCAGGAACACCAAAGGGATGTGACGCCTTGGAGACAGGATGCAGCTGGTTCCAGGGGCAGCTCGAAGAGGAGTAAAGCTCAATCTAAACGTTGGATGTGGCAGGGGAGGGCTCTCCCAGCGTGTCCTTTAGCTGGCACAACCTCGTGCTGCTTTACTCCCCCCCTAGACATGAAACTCTCCAGGCAGCGAGTAACCAGGCACAGGAGTGGAATGAGGCCTCTGGGAGAGCAGGAGAAGGATCGCTGACAGCAGTCCCACAGAGAAGAGACAAGTTCACCTCCCCAGAAGTGTCCCCAGGCTCTAACACAGGGAGCAGCCAGAGCCCCGTCACAAGCCGAGCACGTCAGCGATCACACACGACATGAGAAGTGCTAAGTTGTTTGGGAGAATTAAGCACCGCCAAACGGCCAGGGAGAGAGGCAGGTGTCTGTGCAGTCACAAACTTGTGCACAGCAAAGGCACGACTCCTGCCAGGGAATCCACCCCGACGCTCTCGGCTTGCTAAACGCTCCACGAGAGCACAGACCAGCGACCTCAGCGTGCTCGGTCCAGCATCAGCACCGCGCTCAGGAGGAAAGCCACAGAGAATTAAAAGCTGATCAAAGATGACAAAGCCTCCAAGTGACACCGTCCTCGACAGCAACGCTCCTTCCCGGACACAGATCCTCTGGGGTGTCCAAACCCGCGTCCTGCTTAAGCCACACAACCACCAACTGCAACAGCCAGACCACAAACACAGCGAGGAGCCACAAGAGCCCGGCGATCACAAAGGCAGGATGACAAGGGCTTCGGTGAAAGTTACTCACTTTCCCGGGGCTCGCAGATGTGCAGACGCGAGCGTGCACACAAAGGAACGTGGACTTCCAGGCCCACAGCAAACTCTTCTTCCGGAAAAACAGCAAACCCCGCCGTGCTCATGCAGGAGGAAGGTGAGACACCACCAGCATGCCAAAATGGTCGTCCAGCCAGCAGCGCCCGGCCGCTGGCCACTGCCTCGCCGTGCCTTTCCGATGAGATGAGGTGGGAAGGGGCCGGTGGGGGGGGGACAGGTGGGAGAGATCTTATGCGGGTAACTTACCTTCCACAGTTGCAGTGACAAACTCGGTCTTCCCCTCTCAGATGCGGTAAGATGTAATTGTGAAATCTGTCCAACAACGCATTCATGTCCATCAAGCAAGCTATTGCCTGTAAGAGCCCATAACCAAGGCATCTGGTCAACTCTGGATGATGGAATAAAACATTGACTCTAGTTTGATGGCCAAAGACTGAAGCAGCCGTAAAAGAAAACAATCTGTGGCGTTTCGCGGGGCACACGCAGGCAGACACACAGAGCTGCACAGGCTAAAGGGACAGCGCAGGAGGGGTGCAGGGGGGGCAGAGGGGTTCAGGGTGGTGGGGAGGGGGTGGGAGGGAGGGGGAGGGAAAGAAGCAAAAAAAAAATCTCTTACCATAACGATAGAGGCGCCCAGGATCATGAAAATCATGGTGTTTGCATTCATGGACATCAATGGGGAATTGCCAGCGGTCGGGTCCGTCCGCCCGCAGCCCGCGGCCCGGCCGCGCTATTCCGCAGAGCTCGGCCCGGGGCGCATCGCGCTCCGCTGCGGCGGGGGGCGGCCGGGCCCCCCCCGCGCACACGCCCGCACTCCCCCCGTGCCGGGGATGCCTCGGGCTCCCTCGCCCTGCCCGTTTTATTTTTATTTTAGTATTATTTTTCTAGGACAAACGTGACGGGTTAAAAAAAAAAAAAAAATCTAATAAATTAAAAATGATGGGGGGGAAAAAAGAAAAAAAAAAAAAAAAATCCGTCCCCCCCGTTGCCCCGGGCTCGTCCCCGGCCCCAGCCGGGGGAGGTGCGCCACGTCTCCGCGGGAGCGGGCACACACCGCCACAAGCACAGCCCTTCATGCAGCACCTCTGCAGCCTGCTCACGTTGGTAAACAAGGCTGCTACAAGTAGTTATTC
>JAVSBS010023908.1:0-12172 GCA_033124195.1 Coracias cyanogaster | reverse complement strand
CCCGCCGCGGCCCCGCGGGGGGATGCTCCCATGCGGCACACACAGCGCCCGGGGCCGCCTTTCCCTCCGCCCCTTCCCGGCGCGGCGGCGGGGAGCGGGGCCGCCGCGGAACCCCCCGCCACGCCTCCTGCCTCCGCCCGGGCGAGGGGGAGCCGCGGGTTTCGTAACCGCCTGCCCTGCCCGGCCCCGCCGCGCACGGCTCGCTGCGGGCAGAGCCGAGCCGGGCAGAGCCGAGCCGGGCAGAGCCGAGCCGAGCCGAGCCGGGCTCCGCCGCCGCCAGCCCGCCGCCGGTGATGCGGAGCGGCTGATCCGCCGAAGCGTGCGCGGGTTCGTCCTGCCCCCGCCGCGGCCGGGAGGCTGGCGGGGCGCGAACCGTACTTTGAAAGGCGGCATCGGCGGTGTTCCGAGCGGAGGAGCGCTGGCCTCGGCTCCCCGAGCAAGTACCTCCCGAGAACTTACGGACGGGGCTTGGGTGGGGAGGGGCTGTGTTCCTGTTGGAGGTTCGGTGCTGGCCTCGCGTTGTTTGGGTGTTTTTTTTGATTATTATCTGTTCTGTTGAATTCCCCTCCCTTGCGCTGGCCGGTAGCGCGGCGGATGCGCCGTTGCTCGGGCGCTGTCACGAAGCCCCGGGTACCGCCGGGCGCTTAGAAAACGGCTCGTAAGGTTTCTAGGCAGGCGGAGGCGGGGGGTGCAGCCGCTGCCGCACCGGGAGCCCGCCCGGCGGAGCGGCAGCATCCAGCCTTCGCTACGGCAGGAGATGCTGCCTCTGGCTGACGTCGAGCTGAAACAAAAAAAGCCATTTCCCGAGCCCAGCCGACATCCAGCACCCGAGCGCTTTGTTCCCACACGCCGTCCCGTGGAGGGACTTCTCGGAAGCTTCTCTCTGCCTCTTCTGAGGTCAGGATGCGTGCGGCAGGCTGCGGCTGGGGCGGCACTGAGGGCGCCTTTGGGTGCTGGATGTCTAAAAAAAGAGAACAAAGCAAAGAGGCTTTTCATGAGGTCCCATTAGTTGAACTATAAACAGTAATTGAACTGTAAGCGTAGTTATTCCTCTGCTCTTCCCTCGCTCGCTGAAACGCTTTTCCTCCTCACCCATCTGGTTGGTTGGTTGTTGGTTTGCTTTTTGGTTTTTCCTTTCCGTGCGTTTCAGGAATGTTTTGATACAGATTTGCTTGGGTTTTGGGTCTGACTGGGGCCGTTGGAAAATATTTGTAACCTTTCAACTTCTTATGTATGTCAAGGTCCTGGTTTTAGCCTACCCGTAGCCAGGCTGGGGTCGCAGCTCTTTTTGAAATGCCCACTGAGTCTGAACTCATGCAGAGCTCGTGGGATAAGCAATTTAGGAAAAAAAATAAAATCTTCTGCTCCAAACCCTATGTAACGCCGCACGGCTGGATTTCAGCTTCTTGTTGGTTGCATGGAAGGCGAAACGTAGAAGTAGCCGTGGCCGAAGATCAGGGAGCTGGGACAGCCTCGTACCGTCCGTGACTGTCGGGATGGGGCTCTGTGGAAAATTCCTGCCACACACGTTTTCGTTGGCTGTATAGTTAAAAAGCCCAAACCCTCTAGTTCAAACCTGTAAGATCTGTCGGAGGGTTTGGACAGCTTGCCAGGTATGTGAAGACAAATGAAAAAGATGTTTGTTTGCTGCTGCTTGTCTGGGAGGAAGAAGTTTGGTTGGGGCACAGCTGATGGAAGCTTTATTTGCATGTTATGAAGTCTCTTTGGGAGCACCGGACAGTGCTGTGGAGTACCCAGATTAGAGATGCCGCCAGGACAATAAATACTATTTCAGCCTTAATATAGCATCCTTAAATTATACATGCAAATGTAACAACACAGAACAAGCAGCTCATCCGAAGACATACTATGGCTTAGCAGAACGTGCACAGAACGGGCATGTAGATTCTTCTAGTTGCTGGTCACCCTTCCCCAGGTGACTCACTTGGGCCTCCAGCTTTGCCAAAATCCCTGTGTATGTTTTTGTCGTGCCTGTTCCTGGCTCCAGTTCAGGGTTCTCACCTTGACCCCTCCATGAACCGGAGGAGGAGCTCCATCAGCTACAGTCTGACAGAGGCTTCAGCACAGTTTTAACTTTAGTCATCCATGTCTCAGTGCAGTTTAAGAGGGACACCCACAAGGAAGCTTGCATGCCACAGTTTTAAGCTTAGGGCTGTCTCTTGTAAGCTTTCCAGGGTGTGAACTGCAAATCATTTTTACTGGCATGGTGCTGAGAACGAATGCCATATCTTGTTTGGGTTCAGTACGGAGGAGCTGACCTTACTTAGGAACAATACCGACAGAGTAGGAGCAGTGGCACTTCTGTGATGGAGTTTTATGGAGGATTACTTTGTGCTTGGAACCTGAAGTCTTGCTGGAAGCTAATGAAGCTTATACTCTTAAATGCTCAAGCCATCCTTTCGAGCACAATTTCATTTTAAGTCAGTGAAATATTTTCCAGACTGTTATCCCAATCAGTTGCTGGTGCCTGGAGGATGCAGGTCTAGAGGGATGTATGTGATCTAGATGGTGTTCTGATCATTTGGCATGACTCTACCAAAGACCTGGTGATTTGTGGCTTTGACCAGGTGGCTGTTGACTTTGAGAGCTGGCCTAGTGCACTGGCTTTTTAAAAGGATGGTCTGATGTTTCCTTCTGTATACCTGTACTTACTTGTCAGCCAGTTCTGCAGCCCTGCTGTACATCAAGTAGCTGCTACTTATTCAGGCAAGGAATTCCACTGGCTTGAGCATGGTTATTCAGCTGAGTAAATGGTGTGCAATCTGAGTTCAAGGCAGTAGATTTTGGGTGTGAGTGCTCTCTTTTTGTGGAGAACGTGGGAAACTAATTTCCAGAGCTTGAGATCCTGGCATGCCTTAAATTCTCTCCTGTTCTTATGCTTTATCCAGTGAGTGGGTGGGCTGGAAGTGAGATGAGAGGCTGGACTTTCCTCCCCTCTACAGTAAGCAGCTCTTCCAGAGAAATTCCACAGCTGTTTCTGAGTCTGTCCTCTAGAGCTGCCTGCTTACTTTGCTGATGCTATTTTCTACAGAAATAGGCTTTCTGCTGCTGTGCTGTACAAAGGGAGCAGAGCAGCCCTTGAAACCCATGTAGCTCTGTAGCGCAGTAAAACCCTTCCAGCCCTCACCAGCGCAAGCTAATCGTGCAGCATCTCCCCGTGTCGCAGCAGAGTCGACCCCTGCCTCAAAGACACCCTCTTGGTGCAGGTGGCCAAGTGTCAGCAACGTGGGCTGGGAGATGCTGGGAATGCCGAGGAGAGAGATGCTGAAGTCTCTGTGATGAGATCACCTCCAGGGCTGGGGTTCAGCGGGAGAGAGGAGCCCCGGCAGCTTCCACCCTTACCAGCTGAGTAATAGTCCTTCAGCTCTGACAAGGCTTTTCACCCCTTTCAGATGCAAATGACCTTGCCCTCCTGCTGCAGAAATTACCCCGTCAGAATAACCTTCAGATGTAAATGAGTTTGTAATTTGCAAGGCGTCATTTCCTGGGACGCAGCTTGATGTGGAAATGCCACTAATCAAACGCACCATAGCTTTCATCTGGTTTTATTTTGTTTCATTTTAACTTAATTTCCCCAGGAAGAAAATACTGTCTGTCTCCTGCCTCTTGTGTTTGGCCAGTTTCAACCAGATTGCACCAATGGCTGGCCATCTTAATTTCCCACTTGTTTTTGTTGAGATTAGTGGTTGGCTGGGAAATCTTTGGAGCAGTGCTCTCTCTGAAGAAAAGGAGACTGTTTCCAGCTATTCTCCGTCCTGCCTGGCAGCAGCTGCCTGGCCAGGCGTGTGTGGTGGTCAAACACGCAGCGCCTTCATAGCCCTGGCCACCTTGTGAGGTGTGCATGGTTTCCAGGGCAGGGGTGGATGTGGGATAACATTGGAAGGAGCTGCAGTGGCTGCTGATGGAGGGAGCAGAGGGCAGAAGACACAAGTTTCCAGCAGACAGGGCCTGCTTGTTACACCTCCTCACAGAGAGGCTACCCTTTCGTTTGTCAAGCTAGAACCACTTGAGATTTAGGAAGGCTGGACGGCTGGCAGCCATAGCTTCCTTGACTTGAGCCTGCTTTCCTTGATCACCAGGACACCATGGGCTGAATAAAGGTGAGCGCTGGAGAAGAAGGGAATGTGCAGCCTGGGCAGGACTTAAGCAGAGGTGTGTGTATGTGCACACTTGCATGTGTGCAATGACAGCGTGATTATCTAGGTGTTCACTGGTGTCGTCCTGCTGAACTCAATGATAATTTGACAGTGATGAAAAGATGACATTCAACACAGTACACTTCTCCCAAAAGCGTACTGTGGGTGAATACAGTCTCTGATTCCCACACAGCCCCCTCCTCATGGTTACTTTAGGCAGGTGTGTACTTGGGCTGAGGTTGTGCTATGAGATGTCAGGGATATGCTTCTGTATGGCTCAGCTCCCCAGGGTAGATGCAGCTGGTCTGGCAGAAATCGGGGCAAAACTATACTAGCAAAAGCAGGTTTACCCTCACCCAGGCAGTGCCTGTGCTAGACAGCTTTTCAGTATAGCTGTGCTGGGTGTGGTGGACACGTTTCTTCAAGACCTGGACTGACAGAAAAGACAGGCATCTGTTCAGGCAGCAGCATAAGAAACAGGAGCACCAGGGTGTAAAGGAGTATTTGTGGGTTGCTCATGCAATTCCTCAGCTAGTGCATGTTTTTCTACCCTCTCTGTTGCTGCTGGTCTTCAGACAATACACACCTGTTGTCCTGTGGGATAGTGAGATTGCCAGTGTCTCTCTCTAATGTCAAAATGTTAAGCGTCACCGAGAGGACCAAGATGAATTTCAAACACCTGTAAGTCAATCCTTTTCAGACAGCCTGTGATGCAGCTAAGATCAGATGCATCTGTCAAGTGAGAACTGTGAAGCTGGCTCCCCATCATGGGTTATGGAGGATGTGGAGGACCAAGCCATGCCAACAGGGCAAAGGGGCATGCTGTTCCTTCTCCCTCCACCCAAACTCTGCCTGCTGGAGGTGGGGCTGAGCACCTCTGGCATCCGAGTGTAAGTCTCTACACTATTATAGGTACAACACTTAGTGAAGGAGCATGTCTCTTTGCTTCCCTTCCTTTCTCCTCCATGGGCACCAACTCATACCGTTGTCAGTGTGGCACAGTAGATAACTGTGGTAGCTAAACACAGGCTCTTAGTCTCAGACCAGACATCCCATGCACGTCCTTCCTCTGAGGGTGCTGGCCACCCAAGCTTTGGTGTGAGAAATCCTGAAACAGTCTGGGGGTAACATGTTGCTGCTGTAACACTTCTATCCTTATTAACTGTATCATGATAATGATATACATTAAGTGATGGCATAGTGCTTTCTCTGTTAGGTTTTAAACCAAACCGAGTGGGTTGCATGCCAAGAGGGAAGGATTGCAGTGCTTCCACCACCATGATGGGCTTTTCCATGGTAGAGCTTTTCCAAAAGATGTGCACAGGAGAGAGCTGGTGTGGCCTGAGTGCCTGGGACACTGCAGACTGACTAGCTGCACCTCAGGGACGTAATAGCTCTGGGTTTTGCAAGTTCTGCTCTCTGAGGCTGGGGAAAGATGGAAGTGAAGCTTACTTTGTTAGGAACAAAAGAGCATGTAAACCTTGAGGTACTAGCTGTCAGCACCTGTAGGTAAAAATACAAGGTAAAAATACTACTTAAAAGAAAGGGGGGGGGGTGGGGTGGGGTGGGTGGGTTACAAATGAGAGCAAAGACAAGTGTTTTTAAAAAGCATGAAGCCTACATAGTGGGTGTGCTGTCAGACGTACTGCCTCTTGCCAGCTAACATAATCCACAAATAAAGCAAGTTAGCTTGCTGCTGTTGCAGCTACTTTCCCTCTTAAAGCAGAGTGAGCCAGACTCCTCTGACTCTGAGAAGTGTGTTGGCAGTTTGCCTGAAGTCCGAGGCACGCAGGGTAATTTACTTGCAAAACCTAATATAACAGTCATCATCCAGAAAGAACACATACAACTATAACGTTTGCTTGCAGTTGTGTTTTCTATGACATACCCTCAGAAGTTGCCGGTTGGCTGCATTCACCAGCAAACGCAGCCTAGAGATGATTGGTTTCTTCCCTGACCTGCAGTTAACAGCAATAATTAAACAAATTCTAATGTGGCAGGTAGGAGGGATTCAGCGGCTTGAGGAGAAGGCTGCCCATGGGGTCATTTGGGATCCAGGCCTTGGGAGCTTTCCTTCTGACCCTGGGTAAAGCAAATTAGCTGCTCAATGTTTCTGCTCTTTAAATATAATCCGCCATAATTTGTTTCAGAGCAATTGATTGATATTGGTCTTGGTTTCCTCCTCTGAAATAACCCCAAAATCCCCAAATGTTTGTGCATAGAGCTGAAGTTTACATAGAAAGTCTCCCTGTCTCCTCCTTGCTCTTTACCTGGGATAAAGGTAGAAGAAAAAGAGTCATTCACAGCCATCTGCTGGTGGCATCAATCATGCTGGAAGCACAGTCTGCTAGTTGTTCCACACATTATTAATGATGAAAAGATATAAACATATAAGCTCATAATTATGTTGCATTTCAATTACTTACTAAATAATGGCATTAGGAGAACAAAGGGGTTACAAAATCAGGCAGACAAAAGCAAGGAAGTGCCGGGACTAACGGTACATAGCTCCCCTTTGCATCTGCATTATGATACAATCTTTAATTCTAGAATTGCATAATTTTCTCCCTTTTACAGAGTCCCTCTTTCAGTGGATAGGTGTTTACTGCATAATTGATTTTCTCTTCTGCATATTTACTTAATGCATGTGTCTCCACATCTGTTTATTTTATCACCCCACCCAAACCTTGAACTGAGCAGTGCTGCTAATTTCTTCCTGGGGGCTTTGGAGGTGGGGAAGTTCTTATTCTTGCAACATCTTGGGTACAGGTACTGTCTTCATTTTCATAGTTGAGGAGTGGAGGCAAAGAGCAAATAAAGCTCAAATAATTGAAACGCCTTCAATACTGGCTGCCTCCAAGAGGTACTTAGGGATGATTTTTATTTTTCGCTCATCTCAGAATACTTGGCATGATGTAACATTTAATCTGCTGGAAGCACAGGGACGATCGACCTCAGCTGTTAGTTTCTGCGTTCTTGCAGGTTACCCCTAGAAAACTCAAAAAATATGTAAATATCTACCGGTTGTGCTCAGTACTAAAAGGAACGTTTTTATTTTTCCAAATCCTGCAGGACAGAACTCAGACAAGCATCTTAATGCAAACATCATCAGTAACTGAAATGGGAAATGCAAACAATTCTCTAAAAGCTTTAAGTAGTTTTTTAGGCTCGATTCATGTTGGACCTAATGGATCCTCAAAGAAGGAGAATGGTTTATCAAAGACAAGCATGTCTTGGCTTTGCAAATGGTGGGAACTGCCCTGTTAGGGGTGACCTGGAGAATAACTGGTTTCAGGGACTTACTGAGCATCTTACAAAGACTGTGGAGCTGAGAAAGAGGTAATTCTTGCCTGCACGTGGTATGTCCAACTTCCTCAAGCAAGGTGGTTGTTTCTTTTTCTTTCTGCATTGCCTCATTCACTAATCTTCCTGACCTCCACTGAGTGGGGCAGGGTTTGAGAAACAGTAGTCACTTTTACCACACAACCGTATCATTTTCCCAAAGCAGTTGATTGCCAGGCCTTAAATGATTTGTGATCATTAAATGGAGACAGAATCAATGCAGATGTATACTGGAGCAGCATGAAGTGGAGCTTGTATGGGCAGTCTTCATTATGATACCTCTTAATTTTGGAGTGCTCAAGTTTGCAGCCTTTCTATTAAAAATTCAACATAGCTGGGTTTAAACAGAATTTTATAACTGTACGATAAATAAAAGTTAATCCTTTCACATGAATCTGCAGTGATTTAGGTCATCCAGAGGGTGTAGACCTTTCAGCTGTAGCATTAATTTCTAACGCCTAAGATAACAGCCTGCTTAAGAGCACTGTTTGGCTGTGGATGGTGGTAGTTGTCAGAGTGGGGTGACATGCTCAGCAGGTCATCTGCTGCTGTGTTGGGGATTTCCCGGCCCAGAGCCATAGTACCCTCATCCCTTTTAAGGATGGGGTGGGCAGAGCTTGGATGCTTGCCTGAGTCCTCTTTCACTTGCCTGTGGCTGTTCTGCTCTCCCCCTGTGGCAGCCTCGTTTCTTACCCCCTTACGATCACCCTCTCCAGTTCCGCCTCCTTCCCCTCTGCTCCTCTGCATTCCTAACAAATACCATCTGCTTCTCTTTTTGCTTTCTGGTACCATCACTCTAGCTCATGCCTATCTTACTTTACTACTGGTGCCACTTAAAAATTTCAGAGGTCCCAGATCTAGATACTCAGGTAGGGTTGTGTAGCATCTTGATTCCAGTTTATATCTGTAATTTTTCCTTGTTCAGACTGTAGGTAAAGGCCAGCTCAATACCTTTGAATGAATTGTTTTAGGGGATTCATCTTCCTTACTTTTACTTCAGAGCCATTACTGTGGGCATCCTCTGAGATCAGGCTATGGGTAAATGGCAGCTTTAGGCCAGCTTTATAAAAATAATTTACACCTAAAGAATATGCTACATTCTGCCCTGTTTCTCCGTGTTTCATTGTATGCAGTCTTGCTTGATCGCACACACCTCATACAATTAAGCCTAGGTGGATGTGCCATTTGATAGGGTTGAGTACGGGACTGAAATTACATCAGTTCATAGAAGAGTGAGGAAGACTGGCCCCTTGTGCTTTTTCTGTTTTCTGGGAATGAATTGAAACATGCTCATGCAAGTAAGAGTGTGCAAGTCCTAGAGGCTGGGCTTCCAGCTGAAATACAAGTTGGTGCAACTCAGCTGCTTCCCAGAGGAGTGATGTCTGTAGCCCCAGCAAGCCATTAGATGCTTTTGGCCTACATGTCAGTCTTCTGACCAGTTTACAGTGAATTTCTTCCTACAGCTTGGCTCAGAGTAGGGAAGGGCAGTTAGTATAAACCTCATGCTGCAGTAAGAGAGGATGAAGCAGAGGTTTCTGATTATGCTCAAATGAGCATAACAATTTGCTTTCTTTATGTACTCTGGGCTTTTTTTTTTTTTTTTTCATTAAACTAGATGAGGAAAAGTGGACGATACCAGGAAAGAAAATAAATTTGCCAACAAAATCTGATCTTGGAACAGATCAGACTGACCTGCAATGAAGCAATTGGGATGAGAATGATTTTAAAGTCAGACCTGTGTTTGTGGGAGTTTGTGATATAAATCATAGCCGTCATAGATATATAAACCATGTCAAAGTAGATTAATAAAATAATGACAGAACAGAGTGTCTAAAGAAGTTGCAGATAACTCAATGGATTGTACACCTTTACAAAATAATTAACAAGCCAGATGCTACAAACTGGCACCAACAATTCTGCCTGTATTATTGCTGTGTGTGAGTAAGTCCAAGAGTTAGTATTCGAGTACTGAACTTAATGTATTAAAAAAGGAGAGACTACTAAAAGGAGCATGGATCTGGTTTCCAGCTCTGGTCTGAAGGTACTTGGGGGCCAAGGACATTGTCTAGTCCATGAAAAGTAATGGGAATAAATGGCTTGTATCAATGGAGAGATCTACACATGTTTCACAGACAGGGGAAAGAAAGATTTTGCAAATAAAAATATTGCACATCACTGGCCTGGCCATCTCCAACCTGGAAGGTGGCAGTGAGCCTTTGGGTAGGCTTCCATTAATCCCTGACACAGTCTTGTTCTCTGTATTTTATATGTTTGTTTTTCTTTTGAGGTAAGCACGGGCAGATCTTCAGGCACCGGTATGGTGCCGTAGCTACAGTAAATTGCAGCTCCTCTGTGGGGGTGGCCCCCATGCTGGGTGTGCCCCACTGGCCTCTCTCCACCCTTGGTTTGTCTCCCACTGTCCTCTTCCTCACAGCATCTGTGGTCAGATGCTGAAAGGCAGGGACAGGGCTTTGAAAAAGCTGGCTCAGCAGAGGAGGTGGAGACCCAGCTGATGCTAGTATTAATATTCTTTCAAAATTGATGGATGAGATGATTATAAAATTGCAGAGGGAAGTGAAACTTAACGGAATCCGTGTTTTAATTGCATTCTGGGTTTTTTTTCAGCAGCCAGCTTCTGAGGTGCAGGACAGATCGAGCATTTTTGTGAGGATGTTGATGTGGACTGCACAATGTACTGTTTTTTAAAGGAAAAGAAAAGGCTTGGGCCAATCTGTTTTTCACACTCTGGTGCTTCCAGGCTTCTTCAGTTGTACCATGTGGTAGCAGGCTCTGCCTAGACAGTAAATCAGATCTGAAATATTGTCCTGATGCAGCTAGAGAAATAAAGAGTTTATTGCAAGCACCTGTGGTTTTGAGGTGCCCAAGTCTGCGAGGGCTACCTAGGTGCTGGACTTGTAGTTTCCCCTGTGTGCCCTTCATCCCTATGGAGAAAAGTGAGGATGCTGGAGCCGTTTGGCTTGCGGTGACCAGCAGCGTCAGTACATGATTCCTCCACCCTCTTGTCTCTAACCTGGGGAAGATCCTTTTTCAGCTGATGAAGCCCCTCCTGCTCCGTCTGTGAGTAGCACTCCTAAATGGGTGCCCTGCTTTACAGTGGAAGGGCTCTGGCACTTCAGTTTATACTCTTCTTTCTGGTGTTAATTATTACTCTTGTCACTGCTAGGAGGAATGCCTTCCTGGTCCCAAGGAGTGTCTGCACTGAATGTCGGCTGCAGACACGCGTTCTTCATGAGCAGGGATGGAGGCTGCACATATGCTGCACCCATTGGGCCTGCTTCTGCCCTGGTTGTGTCCCTGACTGGGCTGTTGTCACTGGTGCAGCTCTCTTCGCCCCATGGGTCTGGGCTTTGAACCCCACAGTGTGCAGGGAAAGTCCAGCAAGTATGCAGTGAAGTGTGCTAATAGGCTTTTCATCAGAGCAGTTCATTTTTTATTTGATGACTTCACCAAACATCATTAAATAATTTTGGTAAGCTGGCTTGCATGTCTGGAGTGTCTCTGTGCCACACACAATGCAGTCTTGATAACCACTGTGGTGAAACGCTTTTCTCTAAGCAGCAGTATATTTAGGTGGTCTGCAAAGAAAAGGGGAAGGCTATGACAGCAGGAGAATAAGATTCATGATTTTAGACATAATGAATGTTGGTGAACTGGAAGCAGTGGATAGCTAACTTCTAATGAGTGCTATCTTTAAAATATGGCCCAGACGTTTGTGTGCTGCATGTACTTCTCTCAGGGACAGGTGTTTTGCTTGAGTGTGCTTCATCCAGGATTGGAACAAAACACTGTCCATCCGGTCTTGTTTTGCTTCAGGCTTTAACAAAAACAATTTTCTTTGTAGCATTTTTCCCTAGCCTTTCTTTCCTCTGGGACTGAGAATTCCTCTCCACAGTCTCCTTAAGCCAGACGTAACAATCTCTAATTGTGTGGATTTTGAAAACCTACATGTGTTGATGGTTTAGTTAAGAGAAAGCAAGCATCAGCCTTTTCTCTTGCTTCCTCTGTTAGGACAGGGCTGGAGAACAGTGTTTCTGTGGCACCTCTAGAGCAGGGAGGGATGTCCCTAGGGGGACTAAAATGAGGTCCTGTTTCTATTTTTTAAGTGCCAGACCATCCAGCCATTCTGCTGTGTCGCTTATTCAGCGTTCCGTTTTTGGAGGCCTGAAGGTACGTTGTTTTAGCTGAACCATGCCTCCTTTGGGAGATCCTGCACTTGCAATATCTGGCTGTTTGCGCCCAGGGACAGAAGGGCTCGGAGCTGTTGTGGGAGCTGAGAGATTGTTCTGGCTCCTGACAGTGTGGTTGTGCGCAGCAGGCTGCTGTAGTTGTGTCATGCCGAGGTTGTTTCGGAAGGACGTAGCAGCTTTTGCGCCCAGGATTGTGCAGTCTAAGGGCATGTTGTTTAAGCTGGAGAGACACTTGATCAGAGGCCAAGATAGTTATTTGCATTACTGATGAGGTGATTAGTAGATGGTGTTCGCGGTTCTCATTAGAGACCTGTGGAAGGCTAGGATCAAACAAAAAGTGGGGTGTGGGGAGGTGTGCGTCTGCTGCTCAAACGTCCATTTAGTATTCTCATTTGTTTCCTTCCACACTGGCAGTGTGGAAGGGAAGCTGGAAAATGGCCCAAAACTATTTATTCTTGCTATTTG
>JAVSBS010023906.1:7945-31130 GCA_033124195.1 Coracias cyanogaster | reverse complement strand
CTTCATGGAAAGGGTTATTGAGGCCTGGCCCAGGCTGCCCAGGGCAGTGGTGAAGTCCCCATCCCTGGAGGGGTTTCAAAGCCATGGAGATGTGCTGCTGAGGGATATGGCTTAGTGGTGACCTGGCAGTGCTGGGTTGATGGTTGGACTTGATAATATTAAAGGTCTCTTCCAAACAAAATAACTCCATGGTTCTATGAACTCAGTGACTGATCTGTCATACGCCTGTTTGAATTACAGAGCTGTTCAACAACACAGCTCAATGGCACTGTGCCCCTTCAGTTCCGAGACACCTCAGAAATGCACAGAAAAGTCACTCCTGTGACATCTGCCCATATGCATGTGTTCACTTAAGTTGTCTCTTAATTTTTTGACCTTTGTGCATCTGCATTCTATGAACTGCTGAGGTTTTCTTCATATTTAAGAGAAATAGCATTCGTTGTTGGATGCTGAGTAAGTGTTATCAGATACTGAATGTTTTTAACGTGTTTCATTCTTGGCAACGGAAGGGGAACAGTTTCTTAATTATCTTCCTTACAGCTTTGCCTCAGAGGCCATTTAATTACATGACTGCATAATACTAAAGATACTCCTGACACAATCACTGCCTAACAAGTTTGTTCCCTTAGATTTTCTTTTTTCCTTATCCTAAACTAATTGCAGTGCTGTGTGGAGGAAACCAACTCGTAGAGCAGAATGCTCAGTAAAAGCTGGTGTTACCCACCTGGAACAATGTTATTGTTAAAGATCCATGTTATCTTGGGTACAGGGATCCCAGTTGCTCTGCACGTTAATCTGAGTTGTTCTCCTTTGGTCAGGGCTATATCTCCAGGCAGTTCCGTAAAAGCTGGAAGTACATGAACTACCAGGGTGACAGTGTGTGTGTCTTCTCCAGCAGTATTGTTAGCAACACAGGTGTAACTGCCAGAATCTTCAGGCTGAAAGAAAGCATGTTGGGGAAACTTCAGCTGTGATATATCCTATGCAACATTAGCACTTGCAATGATCAGAGAATCTCCAAAGGTCTGGAACAAGCCCTCAGAAGAAATGCTCATTAGGACTCTTTCACTTACTTTAAATTTGAAAGATGACCTATGCTTCTTTTTGCCCTTCCTGAGAATTTATCACACGAATTTTCACAGATTATTTTACTCCTCAGTGGAAAATGACACATTTATAAAGACTCTGGAACATTAAGAACCAGAAAACAAAATAACACAAAGACTAATCCAGAAGCAGGTGAAAACACATAAAAAAAGAGGTCTTATTACTGCTAAACCTGTCAAGTCATAGCTTAGATTTAGGGAACTTACAACAACATTGTCCAAAATGAGGTCTCCATCTGGCATAGCCCGGTATTTCCCTACTACTTCTGTTAACAGAGTATTGTCCTTCTTCCAGTTGATTGTTGGTGTTGGAACCCCCTCAGCCACACAGGACAGGATAGCCTGGGAGTCCTCCATGACTGCGTACTCCATCTCTGTGCTGCGAATCTTGGGAGGAACTGTGAGAAGGTTTATTAAAAAGATTTACCTCTGTGTATTATCCAAGAACTATTAAAAAAGCAAACAAAACTGGGCTGAAAACATCACTGCCTGAATCTTTGGTATTGTTCTTGTCTCCTTCACCATTAAGCACACCAGAGAAATGTGTTAAATACTTGTAACAAAGTATAAATGAAGTTAAGGAAATGACAGAATCCCAGCATGGTAGGGTTTGGAAGGGACCTCTGAGATCATCTTGTCCAACCCCCTTGTTCCAGCAGGGTCACCCAGAGCAGGGTGCCCAGGACCACATCAAGGTGGGTCGGGACTCTCTGCAGAGAAGAAGACTCCACAACCTCTCTGGGCAGCCTGGGCCAGGCTCTGGCACCCTGGCAGCAAAGAAGTTCTTCCTCCTGCTCAGATGGAACTTCCCAGGTTCCAGTTTGTGCCTGTTGCTCTTTGTTGTGTCGCTGGGCACCACTGAAAAGAGTCTGGCCCCATCCTCTTGACTCCCACCCTTTAGCTATTGATCAGCATTGATCAGATCCCCCCTCAGTCTTCTCTCCTCCAGCTCAACAGTGCCAGGGCTCTCAGCCTTTCTTTGGCACAGAGATGCTCCGGTTCCTTAATCCTCGTAACCTCCACTACACTCTCTTCAGTAGTTCTCTGTCTTTCTGGAACTGGGAAGCCCAAAATGAGACACAGTACTCCAGAGGTGGCCTCACTAGAGCACAGTAGAGAGAGGAGAACCTCCCTCAACATGCTGGCCACACTCTTCTGAATGCACCCCAGGACACCATTGGCTTTCTTGGCCATGGAGTCCCATTGCTGGCTCATGGTGAGCTTGTTGTCCACCAGGACTCCTAGGTTCTTCTCTGTGGAGCTGCTTTCCAGCAGGTCAAACCCTCACCTGTACTGGCAGAGGCGGTTATTCCTCCCTACACCTGCTGAACTTCATTAGGTTCCTCTCTGCTCAACTCTCCAGCATGTCCAGGTCTCTCTGAATGTAATGCTTTTCCTGAACTCGCACATCTGCTTGATATCATAACCCAACAAAAATCACCTATTAAGTAGCACAGTTTTCCTGAACCTCTGCCTTACCTCCTAGCTCCCCACCCTCTGTAGCGCCATGCTGGGATAACACACACATGGTTTCCATCCAGCACCACTTACTGTGCACAGCGAGCTCCATGCTGGATGTGCTGGACCCTGCTAGGTTTGCTGCTATGCAGGTGTAACGACCAGCATCGCCAGGCTGCACAAAGATAATCTGCAGAGCACCAGTGCTAAGAATCCTTCTCCTAATGGACTCCGTTATCTGCTGTCCATCTTTATGCCAACTGATCTCTGGCCCAGGGTAGCCTTCAGCCTCGCATTGCAGAGTCACAGGTTGATCAACAGGAACAATGTACTCCTTGAGGTGGGACTTGATAAGAGGAGGAACTGGAAAGAATTCAGTGATTTTTTAAAAAAATTGGATGTTGTAAGAAGCATGCAATGCTTCAGGTCTGGTGAAAATAATCTTGAAAGCGTGTTTTGATCCTAAGGTAGACACACAACTGAAGGGAATAAACCTCCTGGGCTCTATTCAGCATCATATCAAATAGGAGAGCATTAGGTTGGTTTCTACTGCTTAGAAGTGTGTTGGCTAACAGAAAGCATGTGTAAATCTCTTGTCTGTAAGTCATGAAAAGAGTTTAGAAGATTATTTACCTTGAACTATCAGTTTGATCTTCCCCAGAGCAGTGCCAGCTGCATTTTGAGCAACACACATATAAGTGCCAGCATCTTCAACAGCTGATTTTGCAATCTGTAAACTGCCGCTTGGAAGAACCATGTAACTGTTGCCTAAAACAAATATAAGTAAAATATGACACTTTTGTTTTTAAATGAATGTGTTCCTTATATCTAAGTCTGAACATTCAGAAAAAAGAAAACAAGTTTCTGAGCTACAGAAGTAGGATTTAGGAGGGTACCTGTTGTGACTATATTGATGCCCTCCTTTTGCCATGTTATTATGGGTCGGGGTGTACCTGTCGCTTCACATGGCAGTAGAATAGGATTGTTCACAATGACATCCAGCACCCCTGGCTGAGTTTGGATAACTGGTGGTTCTGTAGAACAACATAAAAAGGAATATACAATATGGCTAGAAAATACAGACGATGCTAAAATTGCATAACCTGAGAGTCTGAAAAGGCTGAATTAACAATGGCTGCATTCTGCTATCCTTGTGAAGAGCTCAGTAGAAGTGCTCTTAAATATAACAGCGTGATAAGCCATGAGTATGGGTACAGAACATGACCTCACTTCATGCAATTTGTCATCAGATACACTTTAACTTACCAAAAAGCAAATAAATAAAAATCTTACAAAAATACAATAGAGCAGCGTGAACTGTGGGGCCACAGCCAAGGCACTAGAGTTGTAACATGGAGAGCAGTGACTTTGTGAATAATCAGCGCACCCACAGAACAGCTCAGCTGAACAGGACATCACTTGTGATGGTTCACTCTGGCCTCAACATTACCCTGCAGCATACATATGTATTAGAGTCACAGACTGGTTTGAGTTGGAAGGGATCTTTAAAGCTCATCTAGTCTAACCACCCTGCAGGCAGCAGGGACATCTGCAATTATAGCAGGTTGCTCAGAGCCCTGGCCAACTTCACCTGGAATGGTTTCCAGGGGTGGGGCATTGACCACCTCTCTGGGCAACCTGGGCCAGTATTTCACCACTCTCAACATAAAAATATCTTCCTTCTCTCAAGTCTAAATCTCTCTCTTTTAGTTTAAAACCATCACCCTCTGTCCTGACACAACAGGCCCTGCTAAAAAGTCTCTCCCCAGCTTTCTGACAGGCCCTCTTTAAGTACTGGAAGGCTACAAGAAGGTCTCCCCAGAACCTTCTCTTCTCCAGGATGAACAACCCCAACTCTCTGTGCCTGACCTCACAGCAGAGGGGTTCCAGCCCTCAGAGAATTGCTGTGGCCTCCTCTGGCCCCACTCCAACAGGTCCATGTCTCTCCTGTGCTGAGGACTCCAGAGCTGGTCCCAGCACTGCAGGGGGTTCTCCCCAGAGTGGAGCAGAGGGGCAGAATCCCCTCCCTTGCCCTGCTGCCCACGCTGCTGGGGATGCATCCCAGGATGCCATTGGCTTCTGGGCTGTGAGCACACATTGCTTGCTCATGTCCGGCTTTTTAAACCCCAGCACCCCCAAGTCCTTCTCCGCAGGGTTGCTCTCCATCCTTTCATCCCCAGCCTGTGTTGATACTGGGGATTGCCCCGACCCAGATGCAGGAACTTGCACTTGGCCTTTTTGAACCACATGATGTTCACACAAGACCACTTCTTGAGCTTATCCAGGTCCCTCTGGATGGATCCCATCCCTCAGGTGTGTCAAGCACACCACTCAGCCTGGTGTCATCTGCAACCTTGCTGAGGATATCCTTTATCCCACCATCTATGTCACTGATGAAGATATTAAACAGCACTGGCAGGCAACATTTACTATCAGAATACACTTTCTCTTCAGCTTCCCATCTTACCCTGAACGTGGAGGGTGACGTGTCTGTGAGCAGAGCCAGCGGCATTCTGGGCCACGCACGTGTACCGTCCAGCATGGGCCAGCTGAGCAGCAGGTATCTCAACAGCACCTGCAGCAGAGAGAGCACATCACAACATCCAGCAGCACCCTGCATCCACAGTAAAACTCTCCTATTCTTAAGATGTCTGTATTTTTATTCGAAGAAAAACGGAGAGGGGTTTTGGGGAGGATTGTTTGTATTTATTTAATTAATTACTTCTAGATATGCACAATCACACCATTTCACTGGTTTTCTGTGGCAGAGCTCCAGCCACACACAGTACCTGAAGAAAGGATTCTGTAGCCATCTCCTCTGGGAAGCAGCTTCATGTCATTTTTGGTCCAGTGAAGCAAGGGCACAGGAACCCCTGACGCGGTGCAGGAAATTACCACTGGAGACAGCTTTGTTACCAAAAGGTCTGTGGCTTCATCTGCTATGGACGGGGGCACTAAAAATGAAGATCAGTGTAAAGGCTTCTTGGCCATTTTCATTTTTAGGAATTCTTGGAGATAACTTATCTTTCTTGGGAATGCTAGAGAATTATGGATATTGGTAAGATAAAAGAATAATACAAAAAATCTCATCTCAACATTGGAATGCCCCAAAGAAATTCTGGGTGCCACACACATGTAATAGCAATATCCCCTCTACCTTCAACAGTGAGCTCCACTGCTCTTTGATCTTCTCCTGCATCATTTGACACAGAGCACTCATAGACGGCATTGTCATCCACAGTGGGAGAAATGATAACTAAGGAACCTGAAGACAGAAGTCTGAACAAAGAGAAGAGAAGAAAGGAAAAGCCATTGAAATACTTTTGTTCTCAAGTAACCAGACCACTGAATTGGCTGGCTATACAAGATTACATCTAAGCATGGCTAGATTTTTACAGTGCCAAAATAATCCCTAAAAACCCACGGTGGAAAGAAACCATCTCTCACCTGTATGTGTTCTGGTTCTGGTCAAGACTAAGCAGATGGCCGTTCTTTTTCCAACTAACTGCTGGTCTGGGAATTCCAGTGGTTTCACAAGGCAAAGTGGTCTGCACATTTACAGTAACTGTAATATTCGTATGTCCAGGAGCAATAGCTGGAGGAACTAAGGACAAAAAAAGCCCAATTATTTAGAATAATTATATACATATTCCCACACCCCCCTCTCATACCTATATATAGGGAGAGAGTGCTGAACTGCCTGAACACATTTATTTGAATTTTATAAAGAATAAATTGATATTATTAAACTTATTAAACATGTAGCATGGGAGGTACCAAGTCTTTCTAGTTCCAGGGCACAAGGAATATTTTATTTTCATGAACATTTGAGTGGCCGTAAATTTCTTCCTTTCTTCCTACTTTTTAAAATTATTTTTTTTTAACCAGAGCAGCTAAAAAAGAGGGGCTAAACTTAAAAATGGATCTGGCAGAACAGCAAAAGTGATGCAACTGGACTTCAGACTTGTAAAAACACACAAATATATTTATTTCAACCCCAAACTTTTACCAAGAACCTGCAGATCAATTTGTTTGCGTTCGGTGCCAGCTGTATTGGTGGCCATACACACATATCGTCCTGTGTCAGTCACATGCGCTGAGTGGATGTGTAGAGATCCGTCCTCTGACATGGAATATCTGAAACAAAGCCATACAATTTTTTTTCTGCTACTCAGTCATCAGCAGAACCACCAGCTACTCTGGTAGCACAGAAGGAAAAGATGACTCAGAGTACAAAACAAATAGCCTAAAAACTTGGTGTCTTAATTTGGGCACACAGAGTTTTCTCATTTATTGCATGTATTCTGACTTCACTCCTTCCCAGCACATCCATTTTCCAGAGAAATTATGAAATCTAGCTGACACAGTGATTCCACATAAATGATGACAGATGGGCATAAAATATCCAAAAGCCCTTTTTTACGCTTCTCATTTAACCTTAAAATATCCTAAGTAATGCTTGTGCATTTTCTTTTTACACTGAAATATAACTTTATTCTTTGCCATTTGCCCAGTTCTAGAAAATGCCAAACAATCAGAAGACAGAAACTATTCAGCACAGTAAATGTTGATACTAGAACATGTATTAAAAAGTTTGTTATATTAGAAACTACAGAGTACACTGAAGTAGCTGAATGAAACCATTTGGCTTTGTCCAAAAACTCCATATTTATAAAAAAAATAAAGATCTTTCACAGTTACTGTTAAAAATCTTTAATGTTAGAAGAATTATTATTATAGTTGGTTGCCAAAGGAGCTTTTTGTCCTTCTTAAAAATTAAAGGAGTAAAACTTTTGTATTGCTTATTTTCTGTAGAACAACTTCTTTATATTACTCTATCACCCTATTTTCCACATTTGGGTCTATTTGAGACAACAGCACAAATATTAGTTTTAACCTGTGAAAATAAAATTAATTCACAAGTCATGGATGTCTCATAAAGCTTTCTGTAATTAATACATTCTTAACAAACCAATGAAGAACATTCATGCTGACTTCTGGACAATACCTTGTATTGTTTCCAGTAAAAATAGCCCCATCCTTCCTCCATGTAATTCTCGGGGTTGGGACTCCTTCCGCAACACACTCCAGAGCCACAGAAGCGTTTATACGCACAACAGCAGTCTGGGGACTGCTCTGGATGGTGGGAGCCACTGTAAAGGGAAAAATCGTTGGTGATATAAGAAAAAAGAATTTACACTGTGATGACTGAAAGTAAAAACTGCAGCCAGATGCAGTGACAGGCATAGGGATCACTGCAGAGACAGAAACAAGCTCCTTATCATTCTGTGTAGCGCACAATAATTACCATGATGCAGCAGGGGATGGAAAAGAAAGTTTGTTGGAAATACACTATAAAGATCATCTTTGCAACCTACTGCAAAGGTTATCGTGTAGATAAAACACTAAAAAGTGTTGAGCATTTTTAATTCAGAAAAATAAGGATGTGGTGATATCCTTCTTTCCCAATTATAAATTAAGGAGAAAAAGGATTTTAACTGGACCAGTAAGGAGAGTCATAAGGGGTGCGTACTGTAATGCAGGTACATCTGACTGGGTTGTGAACAGAACAGAAACAGAACAAAGGGCTCTTCTGACCACCCAAGTGTGAGAATAGAATAGTTTCTCAACAGATTCTGAGGAGAAGAGAAACAGCTTTAAAAAGAAACTCAGGTCAAGGAGGAAATGACAGGACAAGGAGGTGTATAGGGCCCTTCAAGATCTATCTTCCTGCTATGTCCTGCTTACAGGTGCAGAGAAGCAGCCACAGTTTTCAAGTAACCTGCAAAACTCGTGGCCAAGCCATCTATGGAACCTAGTCCCCCAAGCTGTTAGTCAAATGCTTTTTGGAATTTCTGATTTTATCCAAGACCGTTTCTGGGTGTTTATTCTGGATGTATCCTGACTGTGCACTAAGATGACAGGAAGACGCACAGTACCCTTTCATCAGCAGGAAAAACAGACAGATGGAGAGCCAGTCCTGGTGAGTCCTCAACAGGTCTTTTAGTGTGGGGACCAACTGTAGGTTGGCACACGTGGCAATACACATGGTCCCACAGTTTAGACACAGCCTAAGTGGCCAACACTTGGCTAGAAAAAGATGATTTATGCTTCTTTCTTGCCATTTGAACTCCTGCAGAAGTACCATGCAAACAGCAAAATGCACAAGACCAGATCCATCACTTTACCGTATACTGTCAGCACGAACTCCCTGGTCATTTTTCCTGCGATATTACTTGCCACACATGTATAGCTTGCGGTATCACTGAGGTCAGCCTTATTGATCTGCAGGTAGCGCCCATTGGATAGGATTCGAACTCGAGGAGTTCCCTAAGGGAAAAGAGAGTTTGACAAGTTAAAGGTTACCATTGTTCTCTTAATGAGAGAACATTCTTTTGTTGCAGAGTAACAAAATCCAGGAAAGAACGACAAAGATAAACCAGGGACTGAATTCACTGCTGGCTTAACTTTGTTTACATCCATGAAAATAATTGGGTAAAGAAAGTTGTTTTTTTTTTTTTAATTATAATTGCTTAACTAGCCGCCCTTGAAACACCTACTGGAATGGCGTAAGACAGTTTTTTGGGGATACATAGTCAAAGGGCTTTTGAGTTTTTATGGACAGGGGCAGCTTAATAGAACATGATGAATTTTATTTATTTTTTGGAAAATCCATGCACAATACAGGCAGAAGGAATAGAAGTTTCTGTACACTGATCTTCAAACATTACAGCCATGATTAGGTGGGAGCCAGCAAAAACTCAGCCTGCTAAGTTGACTAGCCAGCATTTCTGAATCTGAGGATATCACTCTTCTCAGCTCTGCGGTGACTCTAAAGCACCTGTGACATAGCTATCTAAGGTCAAAATTTTTTTTTACCATAGAATCATTGAATTGTTTAGGTTGGAAAAGACCTTCAAGATCATCAAGTCCAACCATTAACCCAGCACTGCCAGGTCACCACTAAACCATGTCCCTCAGCACCACATCTCCATGGCTTTGAAACTCTTCAAGGGATGAGGGCTCCTTCATTGCCCTGGGCAGCCTGGGCCAGGGCTTCACAACCCTTTTGGGGAAGACATTTTTCCCAATATCCAACCTAAACCTCCCCTGGCACAATTTGAGGCTGTTTGATATGACCACAACCAGCCTGGGTCATATCTGCATGAATGACTGACAGCAATATGAACTACAGGTGTTCAAAAGAATCTGACAGTAGGAAAAAACCCCAGAAACTCAAACTTTTCCAAGTATGTGCTACCCACACTTCAGATGACATTGAAAGCTGACATTCTCTTCCACTCTTTTGGTTAGAAGATTGGAGAATAGTAACTGCATCAGAGAGGTGAAACTCATCTAGTTCTGCCCTTCTCTCCACTAGTAGCCATGTACGCTTGTCTCATCCTAGGCACCAACTTAACCGGAATAACCCGCCGTGTTGGAGCCTCAGAGGCAAAGTGGTTAAGCACCACAGTGGACTATACGCAGTCTGATTTGGGGTAATAACTGGTATTTCCTGTTGAGTACACAGTCTATGCCATGGTTTCTAAGCATTGAAGCCTACAGATGACAAAACAGGCAATGAAGCTATTGTTTAATCCTTATGCTCTACTCAAGGTATGTCAGAAACCACAAATTCAGCAATTCTTTTAGTCTTTAAATAAAGCCAGATTAGGTCAAGATGCTCCCACCTACTTCTTAACACTCAATGTACATTTCCAAATCAATGAAGAGCACAAGGACTCCAAAAGTGCTAGAGGCTAGATCTTTCCATGGTTCTGCTACCAAAAATGGTGGTGCTGCAACATTACATCATTAAGCATACAAAGGTCTGGAGTAGACCTCAAATTTTGCACAGTGGAAGACAACAAAATCAGGATGAATGACACCCTTCACCACTAGGCTGTTTCACAGCAAAGCAGTAACACTGCAGCTCAAGAACCAGACTTTCTTCAGTCTTCTCTTGTCACAGTGAAACCTCATTTTTTCCAAGATAAGGAGGATGATATGCTGCAGAGCACCTCTCCTTACACACCCAAGCAGAGCTCTTTTCCAGTTGCTTAGTATTAGTAGGCTATTACATTGCTTTGAGGTTGAGAAAGCAACCAGGCATTCAGGAAGACACTAATAATCTGGAGTATATATTTATATAAAATAAGCTGAAGAATGAAAATGACAGTGGGGAGCAAAATAAACCAAAAAGTTTGCTACTTAAAGTACACATGACAAATCAAGAGCGCCCTGTCTGAAGGAAACCCATAACTGAAATTTAGTGCTGGAGGAGAGCTAGCTCTAGAGATTGAAATTCCCTGCTTTATTATCACAGAGTGGTTTGAGCTGGAAGGGACCTCGACCATACCACACAACTGATGTCTCGGCCCTCACATACTGATATGAATTCATGAGGCAAGAGGAAAACTACTATTACAAAAGTTAATTCAGAGGTTATCAGCTGAGTACCTATGTCAACCGTAGTGTTCCTCTACTGCTTTGGTTTCTGGCGAACATTTGTAGCAGTGGCTTTTTTTCATGACTTACTTAAATCCTGCTTTTCAAACACAAGCTTTCCAAGGAAGACTGAGGCAAAAAGTATTCACTTACTTAACTTCCAAGCCTTGTTCATCCTTCCTTGCTTTAAATAAATAAATACATCACTACCCAATTAAAGAATTAACAATTCAGAAGAGAAGTGTTCTGGCATGTCAGAAGGAAAGCAAGTAAAGCAGAACTTTGGGTGAAGAATACTGATGGACTACAGTTAAAGGAGACACAATTTATGAGCTGAATTTATTTCCTCTTTATTTATTAATAAAGATCAACAGAGGGAAAATGATGAATTAATTAAGTTCAATTAATAACAGAACTTAAATTGTTCAATTGGAAAGCACCTGGTTTCTGAGTGACACCAAGGAAGAGGATGGGAAGGAAAAAAATATTTATGTATAAACCATCCTCTTCTTGCTAACTGTCTCTCAACTGGCAAAGACTTGATGTCTTAACATGACACTACAGGGAATTCTGAGTGAAAACGATGCATTTGATACAAAACTGTGGTGATTAGAACCCGTTTTGGTTTTTTCCCAACCTAAAGAATTTAAATTCCTTTCTAAATGCTACTACAAGAGGAGGATGCATAATATACCCAAAGGAAACATATAGTGTAGTCTTTTCTCAGCTACCTTTCCTGGGAAGCCATTCAGGAGTATACCGAAGGCTTCTAGCATTGTTCAGAGGATCCAGGAGGAGCAAGGGATCCCCCTAAAGGAAAAAAGAACAAGTAACAGCGGGATGGCCACTTCACATGCTTGCTAGCTTCAGGTACTCATTTAGGACTAACTGGCGTTGTACTGGGGCTACTCAGCTTCTCTTGAATTCAAGGCTGCACTGAAGGGGCAAGTGAGCAGAATGAGAAACCTCAAGCACCGTGTGTAAAAAACAATGGGTACAAATAATGTAACCACTGTACCTCCAGAAGTTCTCCATTTTTAAGCCATGAGATTGTGGGAGGTGGCACAGCATCTGACTTGCATTCCAGTATAACCTGTCTGTTCCGCAGCACGGTGAGGTCCTGTGGACCACCGGTACCAGCAATGTTAGGGGAAACTGTTACAAAAATGAAGAAAAAAAATAAACGGCACACATATGAGCTACCATTAAAATTATTCACTGGAGATTTCCGATGTATTTCTTAAGCTTAAAATAAATTCAAAGCTACAGTATCATTAATTAGCTCTACTTTTCAATAGCTATGTTAAAGATACCACATTTGCTTAACTGGTGAACCTGTTCCCTAAGTTACAAGCTGAAAACTACCATGACAGAAATTAAAGTCCACTCTCAGTGAGAGTACCAGTGCTTAAGCCAGATGGAGCAGAGATCACCACAATTCTGTAAACTGTTCATCAATAAACACAGCAGCTGTAACCTTCAAGAAGAAGCCTGAGGCATCCTGGAGAGCTGCAGAAGTCCCATTTATACTTCCTTTATGGTCATCACATTTTATGTGTTCATTTCTAAATACATTTCTTACCTTCTACTGAAAAACTGAGATGATCATAGATATCAGTAAACTTCACATCCTTTTTCAGTAAGCACAATAAACTCAATCCAACTTTCCCTTTTAATTGTGTATCACGTTCAGAACGGTTACCCTTATTCAGGAATGTTAATTATGATTACCTGGTGTAACGTCACTTTCTCAAAACACACAATATTTTTCCTTTAGTAATACATAACTTGTTAAACAAGATACTGATATGTCCCTTAGTAATTTTACTCCTTGAAGGAATAATTTATTTCCTAAATTGAACTTACCATGCACTCTTACTAAATATTCCTTATCGGCATCTCCCACGGGGTTAGACGCCAAACACGTGTATCTTCCTGTGTCTTCCACCTAGAAATACACAAACAACTTCAGCAAAAACCTCAGAATATGGGAACAAGCCACAAACATGGACAACAAAGTATAACAGGCAGCGCTTGAACACAAACATAATAGATAAGAAATGCTCGAAAATAAGTTAATGAAGTTCTTGAAGACTTCTTTCTTGTACCATGGTGGTAAAACAGATGATAGGTTAGGAGTGGCAGGACTCCACTAAATCTCTCTGGATAAAGTGCCTACATCAAGAACCCTTCTTTGTGATGTCTTCTGCAACAGATTATCAATAAAATTGGAACTCTGAATACAACCTTAGTGTATTGGTGCAGACTTTTAAAGGTTGTTTCCCCCTGGACTCCTTTATTGTCTTAATTAATCTGAACGTCTTTGTATTGTCTTTATTTTTCTTAACATGCACACCGATGGCTGCAAATGTGGCTTTCCTCTGTAATCTATGGCCTATACATAAAATCATAGAATTATTCTGGTTGGAAGAGACCTTCAAGATCATCAAGTCCAACATGTGAAACACAAATGGATATCAGGAAAGCCCAGCTAATGGAAAGAGATGAAAGGTAGAGCTATAAAGCACATCAAAAGAAAAGAAAGAGAGAGTAACAAGACTTAAATAGGTAGGAAAGGAACAAGAACAGATCACAGACACAGACTAAGTCCAGAAGTAACTCAGAAAATGTCAAGTCTCTGGCACTGATTGTTCTGCTTTGCAACGAGAAGCACCAACAACCAAAAAAATTTACAGAACTCTGAAATGAACTCAAAGTAATAATGCTCAGAAGAGGGAGAACCTAGGCACTCTGAAACCATAATACTGCACAGGAAACTCCAAGACAAGTCTTGAAAAACACATTCTCTAACCACAAATGCAGGTGGATGACTTTATAGAGGCTTTTTATGACACCTCTTAGGATGGTCCTAAGAGCAGGCAGTTCTGCACCCTCCTCATGGGCCTATTCTGAAACACATACTCTACCTGAGCACTAGTTATTCGAAGGACTTCTCTTAGGATGTTCACATTATCATTCTGTAGAAGTGGGCGCCCATCCTTCATCCACGAGATTTTGGGGACTGGAATGCCAGAAGAGATGCAGAGAAGTTCAAGAGGGTTGTTAATGATGACAGAGAGTTCTTCTGGTTCATCTGAACCATTGATGTGAGGTGGTTCTGTGGGAAAAAAAAACATCCAAGGTCTTTATTGACTCAAAGAGCCTATAAAACATGATACAAAGCCTTGGGGTTAGAGTCTGTAGGACTAGTCTATGTTAGTATTATTTCTGTATCATGAACACACTGAGTACCTCACATATGGTCCAGCTGCCTTTGGCTATTAAACTGCATATTTTACAAGTTGGAATCAATATTAGAAAATGTTTTCATAATCCCAGGTAAAATATATTATACAATGCCAGTGAATATATTTATTAGTCCTTTAGCTGTTACAGAATCACAGGATCATTTTGGCTGGAAAAGACCTTTAAGATCATCGAGTCCAACCCAGCGCTGCCAAGTCACCACTAAACTATGTCCCTCAGCACCACATCTACACAGGTTTGAAACCCCTCCAGGGATGGGGACTCCACCACTGCCTTGGGCAGCCTGGGACAGGCCTTCACAACCCTTGCAGTGAATAAATTTTTCCTCATGTCCAATCTAAACCTCCCCTGGTGCAACTTGAGTCTGTTTCCTCTTGTCCTATCACTTGTTCCCTGGGAGAAAAGACCAACACCACCTCACTCTAACCTCCTTTCAGGGAGTTGTAGAGAGAAAGAAGGTCTTCCCTGATCCTCCTTTTCTCCAGGCTAAACAAGCCCAGTTCCTTCACCTGCTCCTCACAAGACCTGTGCTCTAGACTCTAAGTACCCTAGGAGCTTAAGATACACCTTCTGTTATGCCATCATCCTGTCAAGCCGAATCTCTAGCAACCAAAGTTACTGATTTAAACCAAACGGCTTTGTAAATTACGTTACTATTAAGTAGAGCATATTTCAATAGAATCATAGAATGGTTTGGGTTGGAAAGGACCTTCAAGATGATCTAATTCCAACCCCCCTGCCATGGCCAGGGACACCTCCCACTAGACCAGGCTGTGCAAGGCTTCATCCAACCTGGTACTTTGGAAACACTGGGAAAAAATACATGCTATATCACACATTCACACATCTTTAGGTATCTTCCATTTCCTTGTTTCTCGTATTTATCACAGTAAATGTTTCTTGAAAACGGTCCTTATCCCCAGAGATTTTTTTGTCGTCCTGAGTAGAGACTCGTTTACAGCTTCACCTGAAAAGTTAACACTTACCCAGCACTTTTAGGGAAAAGTGCTTGCTGATATCTCCAGCTTTGTTGGATGCTACACAAGTGTATTTGCCTGTGTCACCAATCTCGGCTTTTACAAAATGAAGGACCATTCCTTGGTTACTTGACATTAGGTGAGCTCCAATGATCAAAGGATGCCCATTTTTAAACCAGGATACGGTGGGGGCAGGAGTGCCGTCAGTAAGACACTTCATTGAAGCTGAACTGCCTTTGACTACAGTCACGTCCTCCATTCCTCCTGCATTATCCAAGCTTGGTGGTACTGCCAAGAAAAAATGATCTGATTCATTCAGAGTACAACCCAGGTGTTAACTCTGAATATAAAAAGGCTGGAATGCAGCTATCCTTTTCCATTTCCCCACTTATATTTACGTTTAGCACATGTTAAAATCCATTTTGAAATTATACATTATTATTCTGTCTAAAAAAACCTGTGACATATTATGGGTGTCAATTCAAGTAAGGACTCTTCTAGGGTTTAAAACACTTTCCATTAAAAGAACACGCTGAAAAGTTTATGTTTTCGTAATGATTACCTACATAAGACGTACTTGTGGTTTTCTGCAACTGTGTTGGTGAGAAAACTGAATATTACATTTAAGAAATTAAGAAATGAGATTCTTTATGTGAAGCATCTCAGATAAACTCACCAAAAACTTGAAGGCTGTAATGTCTGTTATCCACTCCAGCTCTGTTAGATGCAACACAAGTATACACACCAGTATCGGATGACTGCACTCGGGTAAGTCTAAAGAGAAAATCATTTAAAAGCAAGTTATAAATGCAATCAATGATCTCTATTATGGCATAGTTTGGATCAAAGTTTGTTCTTGCTTCCAAAAATACTAGCAGAATTATGCTGATAGAGCAAAAGAGAACAGAAAACTCAGCTAGTTAAAATAGATGAAAACCAACCTGAGAATTTGCCCAGCTGACAGCAACCTGATTTGGGAGGAGACAGACAGAGGAAGGCCATTCTTTAGCCAGTTTATCTGTGGTGATGGGGTTCCAGTAGCTGTACATTCAATATTTAGGGAGGTGTCCAAAAGGGCAGTGAGGTCCTCTGGTTCATCTTTATTATTGGCTATTGTTGGAGGAACTACATTTTGTAAATGTTGAAAAGGAAGATATTAAAACTGGCTCTTAAAATCATTCTGCATGTGTTACCTTGCAGGAAATCCTGCCCCTAATGCCCCACAGGCAATTCAACAAGATGATCCCCATTTTTTTAAAGAGTAAATTGTCTCCAATAATATTGAGCACTAATAAATTATCCAGTTACATATTTATAATCAGATGCACTTTAGAACAATAACAGAATTATCTCTGATTTGTCAGGCTGTGGCAAAGAAGAGGGAGCTCAGAGCCTGAAGCTCATGGGGTGAGGATGATAATGAAGGAGTAAGTGGCCAAGCCTTAGAGGGGCTGGGCTGAACTACCTCAAGGGCCTGATGGGACTCAGCAGTTTGCTGCCACTCAAACTTATCTCCCTAAATAAAACCTAAATACAGTGAAAGCTAGAATCATGCAGGAGGCAAGACAGTTTATTAACTTCTATATGTGTATGTTGACTGAAGTTTTAAATACAGAAAATTTCAAAGCACTTGGTTAAGTATTCTGGCTGATTATTCTAACCAAACTGGGTTTTGGAGTTTACAGGTTAGTTTGAAAACCTTGGTCTTGGGGACAAGAGGAGACTCAGCGTATAAAGAAGGCCCAGCCACATGCAGCTCCAAGCTCCAACTGACTTCAGATTCCATTCCACACCATGATAAAGATAAGACCATTTAAGCTGGTTAGTGCTTAAACCTCAAATGATACAGATTGACCAAAAAAGCCCCTATTGTTGCATAGTGGCATTCTGTCCCCAAAAGATGTGATATGGTCATTCAGCATTGTTATCTATTCTATCAAAGGTCATCTCTTGCTACTCCGCTCATGCTCATATTCCAACTGAGTCTGTGGAACTGGGACAGACACTTACACCCCTGTGAAAAGCTGCTTGTGCAGAACTCTTCACTCTGTTGCACTATTCCTTGTACTTCGCAAACTCATTTTTCACAAATTGAAATGTCCACTCTCTACACTCTTCTAAAGAAGAGTTATGCGCACGATCTTTTGTATGTTCAATTGTGCAAGAGAAGAATTTAATCTAAAACTCTTATCATTTAACTTCTAAACTCTAGAGCCCTTTAACTATTGGTTCCCTACCATTCTACTCTGGTTCTAGTTGATTTACTTTGACGGGAATTAGTGAAGATAAACTAATACAACAAAAAAAGCATTAAATCAGCCCCAAGTGTATCGTTCTGTACAAGAAAAAAAAAATCACCGCAAGCATAATTTCTTTATTATGAAATACACCAAAGGAATTAATTTCTGTTTATCCCAAAACACATTTACCAGTGATTTCAATCTTTCTGCCACTGACAGAACATCCCGTGTAATATACTGTGATATCTACAGAACATGAAATTGGAAACACATGTAGTGTTCCACTGGAGACAGGCAGTCTCTTGGGAGTATTTTACAAAGCCAGGAGCAGATTTCAGTTTCCGATCTGTGAAAACTCACCGTATACATTCATGTTGAAAATGCGGTCTTCCTCTCCGGCAGGATTAGTAGCCACACAAGTGTATTTTCCTGTATCAGAACTGAGAGCTCTGACAATGTTTAGTGTGCTGCCATCTGGGGTTACTCTACAAGGAAGGTCATAAAACACTGTGTTTGTTTACTTATTCCTAAGACCCGGCAAATAAATGGTCAGTTTTGTACATTTAAATCAGCTACCTCTATCCTCATGGGAATTTGGTAACAACTGTTGTTTTTTTTCAAAATATTATTATTTCGGATAGGCTAGGAGGGTTTTCCTAGAGATGTCCTATTTAGCCTTGTATTAGGATTCAATTCCAACCAGGCTTTTGAAGAAGCCATAATGAAAAGCATTGAGAGTGAAATGTTTCCATGTCTCAGATCTTTCCCCTCCAAAAGGAACTTAATGGAACTTACTGACCTTAAAAAACTTCAGTGAACCCGATGAACTTTAATGGAATTTATTAACTGAGAAGGAAATAGATACTCTATACTTATCTCTGTACAAAAAATAAAATAAAATAAAATCACAGTAATAGCAAACTATATGAGATTTACAGAAGATAAGAGGGAGATGATGTTCTTAATCTGGCTCAGCTATGTCTCAGGCCCTCTTTACGCTCCTCCTTATGGCTCTCTTTTATGGTCCCTCTTTAGGGTCCTCTGACGTTTAACATATTAGAGGAAGAGAATGCAGAGTCTGCTTATTTTTGCTTGCCTTAGTCTTTCTAAATCATCACTCGCAACTGGTTTTCCATCTTTAAGCCACTGCATAACAGGCATGGGCACTCCATGGGCATTGCAGACAAGCTGGATGCCTTCTCCCAGGAGGACGCTGACCTCACTAGGCATTTCAGAGCCAACAATATAAGGAGGAACTGGAAATGTATGATGGAGAGAAGATTCATCAGCAAGAAACAATCTAAACTGTAAAAACTTACACTGCCGTAGTTCACAAGTAGTAGCATTTATTGCAGTACCTCCATTCAAATCTCAGTTAGAAAGTATATGATTATGTAATTTATAGAGATGAATTCAATTTTATTATATTTAATATCTACAGTTATCTGCTCAAACAATGCTAACCTGTACAATAATATTAAGACAGAATCCCATTTCATTAAACATCACAATACACTGCAACAATTAAATGCCTGTTACATCTTACATCTAATCTCAATCTCCCTTTTTCCATTTTGTACCCACTACCCCCATCCTGTCACTACAAGCCCTTGTAAAAGGTCCCTCCCCAGCTTTTTTTCTCTGCTGCCTCCTCCTATTTGCTACAGCAAACAAGTCAACAGGTATCATTGCTTCTGAAACCATGTGTGGCTAGCACAGACATAGTGTCATTCTCAAATGGTTATTAACCAGCTCTGCTCACTGCACTCTCATGCCTTACCTTGGACAGAAAGCACATAACTTTTCTGAGCTTTTCCCTCTACATTTGAGGCAATACACATGTAGGTCCCACTGTCCAGAAGCTGAGAGCGAGCAATCTGAAGCTTGCTTCCACCAGATAAAATATGAACTTCAAGAGAATCAGAGTTTTCTGAAAACAGGTGAACATGTTATCATTCCAAACTAGGGCACATGGAGCAAATGCATCTTCAGAAATGTTTTCATCAAAATTTTAAAAGAAAATAAAGCTGCTAATCAGTTAACATAAGAGTCTGTCTAGAGACAGATGAAGAGAAAACAAAAACCAGGCAGCAAACAGCACCGTGGTGCCTCAAAGGTGAAAAAAAGAGCAGAAAACAGTGGGAGAGAACATTACCTATTGTTTTTCCATTCTTAAGCCACACTAAAGTTGGTGGAGGGATTCCAGTAGCATCACACACAAAGGTAACAGGATTACTGATAGTTTCATTGACCAGCTCTTGTTCAGGGCCTTCTATCTTTGGTGGCACTATAAATTGAGTGGAAACAATAAGAACGGTTTGGTTACCAAATATTTTTGCACACTGATTTTGAATTGTCTACTCTACAACATCTATGGTATTATAATAACTATGCGGATAATGCAGAGTATGCTTACCATAAACATTAAGATGGAAATTTTTATCATCTTGCCCTGCAATATTTATGGCTTTGCAGACATATTGGCCCATGTCAGAAACCTGAAATAAATTAGAATAACCTTATTATGGAGTCTTATTGCAATGCTACAGTTTTGAGTTGCCTCTGCCAACTTAAGGTCCTCTTCACAGAATGAAAGGTGCCTAGTAAATACATCTCCTCCATACAGCCAGTAGAACGCACCAATAAAGAGCAAAATAATTGCTTAACAGTAGCAGAGCAGTGGCAGATGCCACATCCCACCAGCCTGGCCTACCTCTGCACCCTTGATGTGTAACGTTTGCCCATCTGCTAAGATCTCCACCTTTGCAGACTCTGAAATGGTGCGCCTGTTCTTGTACCAGGTGATGACTGGTGGTGGAATAGCATTGGATTCACACTCTAACATCACTGGGGTGCCCACTCTCGCATTCACCACGGTCAAGGATGTTCCACTCTGGTCCTTGATGCTTGGGGGCACTGTAGAAGAAGCTCAGAGTTACTTCTGCCATTGTTTTGTGATAGGGTAGAAAACAACCTAATAAAAATACATATAAAATACTGCATTTTCAAAGTGATATATATTATTTCAGAATAGTAAAGAACAAACCAAGGACAGTTAGGAAACTCTTCTTCCGACTTTCCCCAGCTTGGTTTCTGGCAATACAAGTATATTCACCATCATCTGGTAGTTTGGCTCGGGGAATCTGCAGAGTCCGAGCACCTGAAGTAGAGAGAGAGGTTTAAGATTTATTCTGTGCTTGTTGTATCCATCTCAAATGCTACTTTAAAATTGCAGTCCAACAGACCGAGCACAGGCAGTAAACTAACCTCTGATTCAAAGATGTGATGCTTTGCCATCGCTTTTTAAGGCTCATAAATCTTTAAAAATAGTAAAATAAATCCAGTGAAGAGAACTAAAATTTTAGAGTAAATTTTATTAGTGCTGGTAATTATGTTTGGACCAAAAACTCTCTTGTTAGACCTGATTGTTTGGTAGCTGCTAACTGCTGTCTCCTAACAGAACTAGCCCCTTTCCACTTAACTCTGCCGCTATCCCATCTCTATTCCCCAGTATCACCTTTCCCCACTCATGAAGCTCCTCACTGCCTGTGCCCACATTACCAATCTGCACAGGTCCCTTCACTGCCATGAAGCCATTTCCATGTCTGTGCCTCAGTCTATGCCGTAATGGAGCCCCCAGTCACATTATACCAGGAAGTCAGGACTGTGCAGCGCAGCAAGTGATCTTCACTCCATCTGCTGGGCTGAAGGTGAGTAGCAGAGGCAGAAATCTGATTGTGAGGAGAAACTTCTTTGCTGTGAGGGTGCTGGAGCCTGGCCCAGGCTGCAGAGAGAGGTTGTGGAGTCTCCTTCTCTGGAGAGACTCCAAACCCACCTGGATGCAATCCTTTGTAACATGCTCTAAATGAACCTGCTTTGGCAGGTGGGTTGGATGATGTGATTTCCAGAGATGTCTTCCAACCCCTACCATGCTGTGAAATTACACAGACACTCATGGGCCTTATTTATAGTGAAGAGCTTTGAATCATTAAGGAGACCTCAGAATACAAGGATTTCTTCCTGGGAGTCCAGCAGGGTTGAGTTTCCCATCAAAGTTAACAGGAAGAAGATTTTTTTGTTACCTAACCCAGCCAAATTTATCTTAGCCTCCATCACAATTTCTGATCATTTCTTTGAAAGGTGAGTCAAAATACCTCAACTTTAATCAATACCTGTACCAGAGCACCTCTGTTATGCAATCTGCCCGCCAGTCTTTTCCACACAGCTTATTTCACTTCTTTAAAAGTGAACCCATCCAACAGCCAAGAAATTGTTAAACACAGTAGGCCAAGTGTTCTGTCTACTCACTGGAGCAATACTCAGAATATTCTGACTCTGTAAATAGTGGCCATCACCCTTATCAAGACAAAACAGACAGAAGTTGAGTCCAAAGACTGTTGAAATAGCTGAGATTCCTCACCAGGCACAATAAAAGTGTTGGTATTCGAGCTGATAGGTTTTCCATTCTTGAGCCAGATGAGATCAGGAGGTGGAAAGCCAGTGACCTCACAAGTCAGTGAGATGAAATTATTCACCACCACAGTCAGATTCTCAGGATTAGTACCAACAACACTTGGAGGAACTGTGGAGAGAAATATATTAATAGTATCTATCACGGCATCAACAAAAAATATTCTCCAAGATCCTGATTTACTAAAATAAAGCTGATTTGCTGAGATTTGCCACAGGCCCAAGTTGCAGATATCTTTGACATCCTGTGAATGGACCCAGTGCTTTTTGGATGTATCTGGAAATACTACCAATCTAATGGTCATTCCTGTTCTCATGTGAAGTGCTTCTGTGTTGCAGATTTCGGACGGCTGACAAACCTACAGGAGATCCTGCAGTTCCTGACTAATGCATCAGCAATTTTAAAATGCTGTATTCATGGGGTATTTGCTCTTTAAGGCAGGATATATTAAATTTACCTTGTCAAGAGATGTTGGGTCTTGTATTGCGCTTATTCCTTCTGAAGTAGTCCATTTTCTCATGACAGAAAGCCAAAAAGGATTCCTTCTGATACAGTTCAGAGTTCTTTTGTTAACCAAACCTGTTGTTTAATAGTGAGCTAAGCACTTGAAAATTCTGGCACACAAGCACTGCTCTGAGGGGTGCATTTTCAAGCTTACAAGTCTCAGTATTTTGAAATACAAGAATATTTTGACACTTGACCTTCCTACAAGGACTATTTAAAATGAAATAACAGTAAATCTCTTCCTTTTAACAGACCCCAAGTTTTTGTTCCCATGTTTTTGCTGTGTGGATATAGAAAATACTTAAGAGGAAAGCAAAAGCATGTTCTTGGCTCTACTGGGTGGAAAAATCATTCCAAAGAACACATGGAAACCTCTTCTTCAAAGACAGAAACGTTCAAGTATTTTGGACCACGTCCACCAGAAATGCTCCAGCTGCTTTCTGTCACTTGAGTGACACAAACCAGCCATTAAGCCAAGTTTATTGCTCCTCTGTGGCACCACAGAAAGAAGAAGAGTCCATGTCAATGGGTGAATTCAGTCCATCTTTTCCAACTTGGAATAACTGGAAGTTATTTCCATGAGAATGAAATGGTGCACTAGGATAAACAGAAAATTCTGATCTGATAACATTTTATAATTATTTATATTTATTTAGTTTTACAGTTGCTTTCCCATAGATTGGGTTATTGGCAGCGCAAGACAGTGGGCAACTG
>JAVSBS010023903.1:42271-53249 GCA_033124195.1 Coracias cyanogaster | reverse complement strand
AGATGCCAGGAGAAAGGTTGGACTTGATGACCCTGGAGGTCCTTTCCAACCATAATGATTCTGTGATTCTGTGAAAGGGCAGAGCTGGCAAAAAGCAGATCCCTTTGTTAACGGGACTTGTACTAAACTACATCAGTAATACCTTGGTAAAGCTGGGAATCTAAGCTATTTTTCTTATTTAATTACAAAGCCTAAACCATCCCTGTGCCAGACAGCGCAGGGTAGGTGTCCTGCAGGTCCAGGGAGGTTGGCTGGTTGGTTAATACGTGAAAGGAAGAAATTTGCTGCGGACGTTGCGAGACTCGCGTCGCAGGTGTGCGCAGCTGCCTGCCTGCACCACCGCCCTGCAGCATCCCCCTCCTCTGCATGTTAGTCCTGCACATCAAGTGGTTCTGGTCAAAAGAACCAAACGGGGCCTGTGTTGTGGGGTCAGAGCAGGCGGAGACGGGACACCGCCATCCCTCCCTGGGCTGCGAGGAGCTGGAGCCCTTCCCTGGAACTGCCCCACGGAGCTGCTGGGTTCTGAGCAGGAGGGTTCAGCAGAGCAGAGGCCATGGCTGGGAGCTGATGCCCCAGGGTTTGGGGCTCTGGCTGTGCAGCCACAGTGTGCCAGGCTCTGCAGGATCCTCCTCTCCCCGTCCCATCACCGCAAGGACTCTGCTGCGCCTGCGATTTAGGGAAAAAATGGGGGGTGGGGGGGAAGGCCTTACCTGAGCAAGTTGTATTTTGTAGCCACTTCAAACCATCTTCTTTCCCCGCTGTCTGGGACTGCAGGCTGCTCTGGTAGGGTGCCCATTTTAGTTCTCTTTCTGCTTCTACTAGTAACCCGCTAAGGCTTTACAAAAACCATAAATTTTTTCAGCTATACCAAGCATTGACGAGGTAAGTACCTTTTCTGTCCTCATTACCCTAGAGAGTATCTTGGCAAGCAAATATTGCCTCTTTCCCCAAAGGAGTGCGGCCATGGGAGAGGTCATCTTTCTTAGTATCTTTTGAATGTAGTAGAAGAGAACTCAACACTGATCAGCTAAAACAGATACTATTCCGAAAATAATATTTTTCTTCCTTATTTTCAGCTGTTCCATATTGATTTTGGTCACTTTCTGGGGAACTTCAAGACTAAATTTGGTATTAATAGAGAACGAGTTCCTTTCATCTTAACCTATGACTTCGTGCACGTCATCCAGCAAGGGAAAACGAACAACAACGAGAAGTTTGAAAGGTAAGCAGTTAAACTGGACTTTAGCTTTTTAAGCGCTGACTTTTCAGAGTTTATTTCCACCAAGGATCCGTAGCCTATCGCTCTCTGTACCTACAGGGGCAAATAAATCATCATCCACCTGCTAGAGAAGGTGGAGGAGCTTGGTTGTCACCAGTGCAGGCAGCGGGTCCGGACTGAGAGAGTCTTGCTGTGTACAACAGGGCTGGCAGTCCTCAGTCCTTTGCCTCATCTTTTCTGAGCAGGTTCAGGGGTTACTGTGAAAGAGCCTACATGATTCTGAGGCGCCATGGTCTGCTCTTCCTGCACTTGTTTGCACTGATGAAAGCTGCTGGTCTGCCAGAACTCAGCTGCTCAAAAGACATTCAGTATCTGAAGGTAAGAGAAGCAGAGCCCAGGGATGGGCAGCACTGAACACCTGGTCGTGTAGCTCCGTCAGGAGGAGATCAGGGGGGAAAGGAATTTTCTTAGATGCAAATGAGCTCCAAAAATCATGAGTAGATGGTCAAGTGTTGCTGTGCAGGACAGCAGAAGTGCCGGATGCTGGAGCTCAGGAAGTAACTGGGGATTCTTCAGCTCAAAGGCTGTTGTAGGTACCTTGTAGAAGCAGCTGGTGGGAAAGGAGACAGAGCTCTTTGGTTGGGGTGTTTCCTGTTCCCAGCTGGCCCCTTAAATTCTGACAACCTAGCCCTAGAAGACAGGAGCTTTGTCCAAGAGCACTAAAACTCCTTGTGCAACTACGGTAGCTATTGGAAACAATTAATGGCCACTTGTTCCTGACTCAGTGCCCTTTTCAGCAGAGTCATTTCTTAGTGAGTAAACACCTTAGCAGTGGAGCGGTTAATTGTTCAGTTGCACTTCCAGTGAGGATTTCTGCTTCTTACCTGCAGGATTCTCTGGCTCTTGGGAAAACAGATGAGG
The DNA here is from genome assembly GCA_033124195.1 of Coracias cyanogaster. Classification (NCBI taxonomy): domain Eukaryota; kingdom Metazoa; phylum Chordata; class Aves; order Coraciiformes; family Coraciidae; genus Coracias; species Coracias cyanogaster. The sequence goes on along the minus strand of JAVSBS010023903.1, from coordinate 51,109 downwards.
AGGCACTGAAGCACTTCAGACTAAAGTTTAATGAAGCCCTGCGAGAGAGCTGGAAAACCAAAGTGAACTGGCTGGCACACAACGTATCCAAAGACAACCGACAGTAGAGCAAGGTCAGCCGGCACGCTTGCTCCAAGAGAATGTAATACTGCCCTGAGGCCAGAACTGCGGCCAGCTTGGTAGAGACTGAGGGATGGTGCCGTGTTGAAGATCCCCCCCCTGCATTCCCAGAGGTCAGACACTTCTGCACCACTGCAAACTTGTTGGGCTGTCATCAGCCACCAAGTCAGGTCTGCTGTAGGGCGCTGGGGGACAAGGGAGAAACATGAGGCAATAAAATTATTGCATCAGTGGGAGGTAGGTAGATGGCCTGTACCGTAAGAACTTGTTAAATACATCTCTGAGTGGAAGAGTTCAGGCAGATGTGACATCCTCCCAGTGTGGTAATGTGTATATTTCTATTTTCTTGAAAATTTAGCTGAACACTGAAAACCTACTATTCCTATAGCTCTTACAGCCTGTCTTCTAGGTCCCCACCATTACAGCTCAGGGGCATTAACTTCACATGTGATCGCTTCTCCTACCCTGTTTCTGTGTCCACCAAGGTGGGTCAGCTTAAATCACCCCTGAAGCTGACCAGGACAACTTGTTTTACTCTGCATTGTGACAAGGTGAAGGGAAAAAAAAGAATAATCCGTGCTGCCATATTGCTTTCTCTGCTCCGGAGGCCAGAGTGTTCTGAAACCGAACTGGAACTGATCTGTTGCTGTCAAAAAAATTATGCCATAAGAAGAGGCTCGGATTAGGTATTTTTGTTTGCTTTCCTAAGTCAGACATTAGTTGGGTCTCAAGCAGTTCCTGGGTTTATCTGTTTATTCTAAGCCTGGAAAGAGCAAGCTGCATTTTCGAAGCTGGCAGGTAACGGTGGTTGCTACAGGTACCACCAGTGGGGCTACAGTAGAGCTGGGTCCCCGTGATACGTGCGCAGGGCCCTGGGCTACACCCCAGCATCACGGGGCTACCCCAGCACGATGCTGGTGTCCGCTGGGACAGACGGTGCCGTTCTGTGTCTGGGTTCTTGGGCCCGTCTGCCTTCACGCGCAGGGGTGGAGAAGCGTGTTAACACTGAAACACGCGCTTGGAGAAAGTGGCGGCTCAGCTCTCGTCTTCTGATGGATTTATTCCCTGTTCCTTTCTACCCTCCTCCTCCTTTCAACCACGGTACGTGACTCCTTGGCTGTTCTTAGAGCTGGTGCGCAAAGGCTGCGTGGGGCTCAGCCCGCGAGCGAGCTGCGGTCATCGGTGCTGGTACCTAAGTCAGGGCAAAGCGTCTCCTCCAGCCCCCTCCTGCCTCTATCTCCTTCCCAAGCAGGCTCTGTCCCCTCTCCCACCAGGTGCTATCCTCAAGGACGTATTTCTACTCGTGTGTCATATTTTTGGCTCCAGCTGGTGCCCTTGCCTGCTGAGCAGTTCTGAGCCCTGGCCTCGCACCGGGACAGAGGAACAGGAGCCGCTGCCCTGGCTCGGTGCCTCCCGTGAGCACAGCGAGCTGTGTCCAGCAGGCTCCAGCCTTTGGGTCACGCTGGAAGGCAGCGGGAGCGGCGTGGTTAGTACCTGCTGCCTTCAGCAGAGCCCTGGGTGCTTCCTTCTGCTTCCCCACGTTCTCCTCACCATCAGGTTCCTAGGAGGGGCTGTCACTCCTGCCTCTTGAGGAACAGCAGAGGAAGATGTTCAAGACATCCCCGAAGCTGAATCCTGTATTTGGTTTGTACGCCCTTAACAGGGTTCGGCAATTTTCTTTTGCTCATAGAAATGGTTTTTAAACTCTCTTACTTACCCTTACTTAGGTAGGTAAAAAAATACAGGCAGTTCAGGTCCTGTTTCTCAACTGACAGGACATACACCTATTGTCAAATGCTGGACTGCGCTCTCATGGAAACTGAGCTTTCATGTCGGGTTTAAAATTCCCACAAAAGCAGCAAGTTTAGGACAGAGATGGAACTACCTATTATTAATAAAACTTCCCTGTCTTGGGATATATTTGATTGGATTTGTCCATCCCGCCCATGGGTACAACTCATTCCTGACTTTCAGCTCCTTTTCATACTGCAAAATCGGGCACCTCTGTACTTTTAAATCACAAGAATGCTGCCCCGGACTGGTCAAGTCTACTTTTTTTTTTTAAGAGGACAGGTTCAAACTATGTTCTTCATCTGCTCTCTAGTTAACACTGCCTTATAGCAATAAATGGGAGCAGGTAATAGGGGATGGAAGGTGAAACACCTTTACTAAACCCTTCCCTCGTTACCGTCACATACAGGTAGGAGCAGATTAGGAGTTAGCGTTACACTCATTTAAAGTCAGACTTAAAGTACTTGCTGTTTCTTTTCACACAAGACATTATGCTGTGAAGTCTGATGGGGTTTGTAAGGAGTAATGGAAACCAGGTTCTCTCCCAGAGCACCTGTGCCTAGAAGCAGCAGTTCCGTAGGAGATAATTCATTTTAACAGTATTTACCTCTTGGGAGCTCCCCGACAGAGCAGCACGTGCCCTTCCAGGTGCTGCAGATGCCGCTCCTCCTGTCGCAGATGTGAACAGGGAGCAGTACTCAGAGGCTGGGTGCAGCAAGTCCCGGCTCCGCTGTGCTGTGTTAGACCCTGCTTAGCTAGAACCAAAAGCTGGCTTCACGCCTTCCTGAACCTTTGACCGTAACACTAGCAAACAGCAGCGGAGAGCTGCGCACAAACCCACCTGCAGGAACGAGCTCCGTGACTGGAGCCAGTGCTCCAGAACCACTGCTGCTTCTAGTGGTTAAAGAACCTTCCTGTAGCCTTGGAGCAGCAGCAGAGATGAGACATGACTTTAACCGACGTGGTTCTCCTGAGTCTAGACTATTACTCAGCTTTTCTTGAACTGAGCAGCTGATAGTGGGCTCAAGTTTCAAATAATCTTAGAAATCTTTAAAAAAATAAAAATCCATGTTTGCAATTAGTAGTACAGTATTACAAAAGTGAACTGGTCAACAAATGAGCGTAAGCCATCAGACTTTTTTTAAGCTGTTTTAAGTATTATAATTTTCCTTTCCTGTGACAGCTTCTACAGCCGCAAGCTTCACAGGCTGTCAGGGTGCTGGCTGTCACCATTCCCTCCTATCTCCTGCAGCCAATTAAAAAAAGAAACATCCATTGCCATGAGGACTTGGACAAGGAGGAGCTTCTGCAGGGTAGGAGCTCCCCACCTGCCCGCTGCTCTCCCACAGCACATCTGTGCCCTTGCAGCACCGTGCCGCCCTACAGCACCCCTGACCATGGCACTTTTCCCCCCAGAAAAAACAGGTCACAGGAGGCCGCTCCCCGGTTAATACACAGGGGATGTCTGGTGAGCACCCTGCTCATACACCAAAACCCTTTGTGTCACCTGCCCTCTAGGCTGATGCTTGCACAAGGTTCCGCTCTTGTCCTGTAATGATTTGATGGCATCTTTTGTCATTCTTCGAGGGTTTTTAGAGTTAAGTTCATGGAGACCAAGCATTCTGCAGCCAGACTTAATGGAATATATAGAAAATTTGCCACAACCATGGACTCCAGTAAGGTTACCAGGGATCCTGCCGAAATACTAAACAGGCAATGCAGAAAGGAAAACAGAAGCCAAATACTATTGCTAGCTCCTTCCTTATTAAAGTCATTGACAGACCAAAAGTATGCAAAAATAGCAGGGCACATGCCAGCCGAGATGCACTGAAACCACAAGGCCCTACTCAGTGCTTTGTTGGCGCTCGTGGAAGGGAAGAAACACAATTCTGTCAAGGGAAAAGCAGTTCTCTTCTATTGCCACAAACGGGCAGCCGGACAGCCTTACCCAGTAGTCCTTTGCAGTTGAGCCCTTCAGCTGTTAGCGTGGTTGTTTCCAAGAAAAAACCCAAATGACTATAGTTTTAGGGAAGTACAAAGCAGCAGTGGCTCACGTCATCTGTCCTTCAATTTAGAAGTGCAATAAAACAAAGTTGTATCAGCGTCAACTGCAAGAACTGAGCAATTCCGAAGGTGTTTCTCCATCCAGCAGAGTTTTACAGAGCGAGAAGGGACTTACCTACAAGAAGTAAAACATCCGAGTCATCAACTGGACCTTCTTCCTTGTACCCGGCTGGAACAGCGTCTTGAATGAGCCTCTGATGCCTGCGTCAGGGCAGCAGCGAGCCTCTGACTCCAACTGTACACAGCCGCCGCTCACCTGGTAGCGTTCAGCAACTTGAATTGTACTTAAGATTGAAACTTAAATTCCTTGGAAAAAGATGACATTTCACTATAAATAAGCAGCTTTGTATTTTATAAATATGCTCAAGATGACACCCCCTTTATTTATTTAGAGATGTTTCTGTGATTATTTTTTTTAACTCTGTACAAATGATTGTGCTTATTCTGTTGCCTTTGGAAAAAAAAAAAAAGTATTTTTTTAAGCCAAACCATGGTTCTGTAAGGAGAGAATGTTTACATGTTTAAGTCCTCAGTAACTTTAGGTACCTGTTTTTTAAGTCAAGAAATAAAACGATGATGCCAACGTCTGTCTGTGCTCGAGAGACCAACCCAACCACAACAGAACTCTTCTCATGCCAGCAGGCAAACGAACGCGCGGTTCATTAACGTGACTCAACTTCGGGCCATTCGGTACAAAATAAATGCAAACAACCTTTAGAACCAGAAATTTATTGTAGCTTATAGACTTTCCAAACTGACCTGTTACCAATATACACATCTGAAAAGTCAGACCCACAGTGGCTACAAACTGCGTCAGGACCTTTACAACCTTTCAGTCTTCTCAATAAGTCATGATCAGTTTTGGTCTAAAATACAGCAGCTACAGCAACAGTATATGGAAGGATAAGTCTTCTACACATTAACACAGGACAATTGTCAGACATAAGTTAAAAGTTTCCCAGTTTACTTAAAACTAGCAGTTATATTACCACGTAAGTAGTCAAAACCATTTCCCCATTTTAGAAATCTAAAATTTTACATTAAAAAAAAACAAAACAACAACAAAACAAACCAAAACAAAAACCCCCCAAACCAGTAAGCGAGTTGTGTGGGGTCTCTTCCCTGCTTCCAGGTCCGTCTACTCTTGTAAAAGGCACTCCGCAGTCGAGCGTTACCCCAGATAAAACCCACCGTGAGATCCCATGACGCTCATCCCGAGGTGAGAATAGATCTGCTCTGACAAATCAAGAACTACAGAAACGTTTGGACCCATCCTTCTCTTTCATCTCTTGGAATGATGCCCCTTTGTGCCCCACCCTTATTTGTTGCTCCTCCAGCATCCTTGGGCAGCGCTCCCGTCCCTGCCCAGCCCGCTGCCGGCGCCGGGGGCTGCGCGCCTGGACCCAAGGCAGAGCAAAAACGGGAATTTGCTTACCGTGCTGAGGAGGGAACCGCGGCCCAGTCTCCTGTCACAAGCAAAACAAGGTACTCTCTTAATCCACCGCCAAATATAAAAAAAAAAAATAAAAATCAAGTAAGCAGATAGTCATCATTCAAGGCTCTGCGTAAGACCAATTAAAGTTCAATAACCGAGACCTGCCTTACAATAAACCAGCGCTCTCCACCATGGGGGCCTCACTTACTTTTCGTACCTTTCAGCCATTTCTTTAGAAAAGTCCTTTGTGATTCCAAGTTCAAACTTTGATCGGAAACAACCGACAGCATCTGGCCTTGGAATAATATTGACATGGTTCCCAAGGTTTTCTGGTTGGGTAATTTATGCTATAGGTTCTCACCAGCAGGAAAACAGAATTACTAAGTGTAAACAAAGGCTTAATACACCAACAGTCCAAGTTACTGTACAAGGGGCTACAGGGAATGAGCAGGAGTGTGTTCAACAGAAATGGTATCAGCTATGCCCCAAACCCTCCCACTACCACATCAGAAAAACTGAACAGCAAAAAAAAAAAACCAAAACACCCAACAAACCACTGCTGAACACCGATCTATGCAGACCGGTAGCCAAGGGGCACAGGGCTCAGGCTTTCCACCGTCAGTCACCAACGTCCCCCTCAACCGACTGACTGACTCCTCCACCCTGGCAGCCGAAGGAGCAGACCAGCAGCGTCCTGCAGGCAGCCTCGCTGGAACCAACAGGAGCTGTGGCAACACACCCCAGCGACAGCACGCTCCTCTGCCCACCATCCAAGTAGTGTTTTTTCCCCAATAACTTAAAAGCCCTTATGCCAAGACTTAACTGGAGAGAAGGAAAAAAAAAAGAAAAGAAAAGAAAATACGAACAATTGTATTGCACAGGGCAGCTGAACCTCGGCAGGGGTTCCTAAAGCCTTTACAGCTTCTCACAAGCTTGTCTGTTCCCTCTGCAAAAATAAAGGAGGTTAAATAAAAGGACAAAAAAATTAGAAACCACAGAGCGGGGCATGAGCAAACATGGCAGTCAAGGCCAAGACACTGGATCACTGAAACATCTACACTAGTAACGGTGCCCGTGCTCCTGCTGCAGTAGTATGAGACTTGTAGTATTTCATGCTGCATGATTTTTTTTTTTTTACTTTAGCATGTTTTAAACCCCAATCCCCGTTTTCACTACCACAAATGACATAATTACATAATTCCAATATATTTACAAAATATTAAAAAGTCTGTTAATCTTCTACATATTAACCTCATTCTGCCACTTTACACATGCACTAATTTGGGGAAAAAAAAAAAAAAAGAAAAAGAAAAGAAAATCAACAGGCTGAAAGAAGCAGCTTTAACCCTTTGTCAACAAGCAATCTTTGCATCTTTTAGAAAAAGGAACAAAGCCAAGTTTGTTTCACTGAGCAAAAAAAGACAGTTCAGAAATTCATGTGCAATGGCTACGGAGCTGTAGAGTCACTGAGCTGAGATGACATGAAGAAGAAAGTGCAAGGTGGTTCCTCACAGAGCATTAAAAAATAAAATAAAAATAAAAATCCAGTCACCGAGGCATGGCTGAAGGAAAAGGTGCAAACTACAACTCTAGATAAACAGCATCAGGACCTAGCTGACAGAACACAAACATGGGTATGGGGGCAGGGGGTGGAATCTACTGGCCAGAATGATTTTTTTTTTAAACACCATGAATCCTTGGTAACAATGGAGTGAATGAGAGCGGAGTCTTCTAGCGCAGAAACAAAGACCAAGGGAACAGCTAGAATCAATAGCTGAGGGTCGAGTCATCCCATTCCAGCTGTTGCTGTCTATTAACATTCTGTTGGTCCTCCTCCTGCTCTCCCTCTTCCTCCTCGCTGCTCTCAGACTCTGCACTAGTGATGTCATCTTCTTCTCCATCTTCGCTTTCTTCTTCCTCTTCCTCCTCTTCCTCTTCACTGCTGTGTTGATCCTCGTAAGTCTGTTAAGACAGAAATTAGCTGTTGGTATCACAGTGGCCCAAATTCTTTTTATTCTTTTGAGTTGAGGCACGAGGCAGTATATATTGAGGAAGAGCTGTTACAGATTCCTTACTCTTTTGAGAAGTTCAGCGGTAACTAGGCAACCGGAAAAGAAAAAGGAAGTAGCGCTCTTTAAAACAGCTTTGTAACATTGCTACCGATCCTGTCACTCTCATTCCCGAGGGTGATCCAAATTCAAATCCTACTGGAAAAGGATCTTTCAGTAGGGTGACACAAAGAGCATTAAGGTTGCACATCTTTCTTGTCCCTGATTTTCTAAAAATTCAGACGTCAACTACCGAGAAGGAAACATCATAAACAGATGTTTAGACAAAACCGTTGCCACTTTGGGAAGAAGTGGACCATGATTAAGGCAGCATGGAGCACGATCCACATTTATGTTGGAAAAGACCTTGAAGATAATCGAGTCCACCCATAACCCCGCTCTACCATGTCCGCTCCTAAACCCTGTCCCCAAGCAGTGATGAGCACTAGCACTGGACACTGACCTGTAAAAGCCAATTACGTATCACAAAGCTGTAACCTGTGCGAGTTCCCAAACTGTGCGCTTGTCATTTTGGCACATTCGATAAAAATTCACCAGGGACTGGTTTTGTGCTGCTGTTCTGTCCACGTACAATCGCACGTTTCAGTTGGAAAAAGGCCTTTTGTTAAGCGCTGGGCTTTACCTCCATGGGGTTCACAGTGATGGTCAAAGCAGAGTCATCCCAGTCCATCTCATTTTCCTTTCCAGTGTCCTGGTCACGCATCGTTCTCTGATGTGCAGCTCGGATTCGGAACACTCCCAGAATAATCATAAAAACCAGGAAACTGACACAAACTACAATCACAACAGTGGCTGTGCTTGGAACAACTGCAACAAGAAAACAAGAGGACTTTCTTAGAGGAGACTGGTGACTCCTACACCACACTAACACCCTGTCCTCTGCTCCCCTCACCTACAAGAGGGACACGGCATCACACAAATATTTTATGCAGCTACACAGAGGCGCTCTGTCTAAGGCCGCTTGAAAAGTCAGTTGGACAGTAAGAACTAAAACTCAGTTTGTAAGTATAACTACATCCATCTGAAGGACTAAGAACACACGGAAAGCAGATTCCGCCACACACAGACTTCTCTCTAAAACATCTATTTTTCTTCTTCTCACATCACACACCCATGCCAAATTAAAATAATTAAACCAGAACGGACAGATACCATGACTCATCAAGGGAACAACGCTGCAGTTCTTTCCTCATGCCACTCAGAGAAACACTGCCCCAGTTCCTCACGGTCCTTTCTCTACACCTCACAGTCCCCTCGAGGCCAGACCACCTCCCATTTTCCAGTCACAGAATCACAGAATCATTATGGTTGGAAAGGACCTCCAGGGTCATCAAGTCCAACCTTTCTCCTGGCATCTCT
>JAVSBS010023903.1:0-38114 GCA_033124195.1 Coracias cyanogaster | reverse complement strand
AACAGTACAACAGCCTCCATCTTTTCTCATCTTCGAGAAATATGACAATCCTTTACATGGTGATAGGGAGCAAGACAAAATGTAATAACATTATCCAGGCAATGACAGGAAAGCAATAGTGTTGTGTAGTTACTACCAGTGACCCAGTTTCAACGGAAAGTTCTTAAATGTGTGAATCAGTTAAAGCATATCAGCAGAAAGACGGGATTCCACAGAAAAGAAAATCTCAGAGGATTGTGATTATAGACAGTGCATCAAGACTCTGAAAAACAAAGGTCAAATAATAAATCTTACTTATTCAGGGGTATGTAGAATATATGCAGGCAGTTGTCAAAAGAGGATTTACATATAGGATTATATCACATTCTTTCAGATCCCAGTTCTTCAGAAAAAAAGACTCTAGCTGCCATGACTATGCTGACTTCTGTAGATTTGGTTATATAAACCAATCTCCAGTCGTCTGTTTTCTATAGTGAGTTCCCAGATTATAATAACCAAAATAAATACAACTCTTGCAAAAAATATAAAGCTATAAATTATGCAGTGATATTTTTGTAGGTTTCTCAAATCTTCATGACAACACACTATGTACCACAACCCAACTCTCATCAGATATCCAATCTTGTCAAACTTAAAACTGGAGAGACAGAAACAGCAGTACTGCAAGAGATCTGTTTTTTTTCACAGGGTGTTCTGGCAGCTCATGTGAAGGGACAATGACTGTCTACTGCCATGGAATCAAAGGAAGCTAAACAAAGTTTCACTCTGCATCAGCACTTTCTTCATTTACTGCCAGGAAGACTGAAAGCAATTTTTAAGGTTTAAAATTTTGTTAAGAATGTTCTCAATCTAGCCTTTCTTTTGAAATAATTGCTGCTTTATTTCTGTGTTGAAAATGAATTCTGAGTGAAAATAACAACCACTGAATATTTAGGACTCCAGGATGAAGAAAAGGAGTATAGCTCTTCTCAGGTTCTTGAATCACATTCCATCTCTCTCACAAACTTTCCCATGGCAGTTTTGACTAGTCATTTACATCTCTATTCATTTTTTTAACCAGGGCCATTGGCTCTACTTGTCCTCGTTTAAGCAATACAAAATGTAGATAACAAAATATCCTTTCTATCTCAGATTATTTTTCTGACTGTATGAAGTGTTATTAAGGAAAACATCTTATCTGATGCTACATTATTACAGTGCACCATACTCATCCAAAAAGTCAACAGGGGAGATTCACCCGACGTGTCAGCAGCCTCCAGCTGTGTCATCCCCAACTTCTATGGCCAGTGAAAAAAGCACTGCATCATACAAAATCTTATTGGATCCCTAATTAAAATGCTATAATAAAGCATTTGAAAATGCTTGGATTAAGGAATTTGTATTAAAAGAGACTTCCACGCCACTCATTGCCAATAGTTATGCATCACCGTAAGAAATAAACTATTATCTCAATGTAATCTTTCCTGGTTTTCAACTTAACTTCTTAGTCAATCTAGCTCTATCCAGTCATCACCTTCCATGATCTCCCAAAACCCAGGGCTGCAACCTGTGTTACAGATTCCTCCAACAAACAAACTGTAACAACTCTCAGTTTTTTGCCTTTTTATTGTTTCTTTCTCCTAGATCACAGTGCAGTAAATGCTTAAATCGTGACAAATAGCTCCTCATCATATTAATACTTCATTTCAGTGATATGCATCTTGTTCTTATTGAGGTCACGCCAAAAAATAAAATATTTAATTTTCCTGGTTTGGTCAAACCATCCTCTAATTTAATTCTCCCACTGGTAACAGCCTTACAAAGCTTGTATAATTGCCTCATTTTTAGGATCCTGAATATTTTAAGACTTGCCTACATTTCCATTCTTGTCTCTTCACTTATTTTAACCTTCTCTCTATAATCTTACTGTATCCAAAAATCCCCTCTCTTTGGCAGCTGATCATGTCATCACTCTTGGTTTCTTCAAAAATTCTCAGTACTAACTTCTACTGCAAATCTTTAAAAAGTATTAATATTATACCTATAAGGACAGCTTTTAATCTGCACAAATATTTATCCAATGACCATACATTCTTAATTCCTTCAATGCACCCAATCCTCATTTTAATTCTTTTTCTTGTACCAAATTTGGATTTGCAGTTCATTTAAAGGAAGAATCGCACCTAAATAGCTGCTTAGTGGACTTCTTTGAAAAGAGAAAGCTTTTTGCAAAATAGAGCTAATCATATTCGGATTAGAAATAATGCATGCACTTTAAGAAAGTTATTAGCGTATGGAGCAGGTATCTAGGAAAGGAGCACTTTCCATACGCTCTCCATGTCTAGAAATCTTCAGACCAATTTCACTACTCTTCTAGAAGCAAACATTACAATCTGCAGTTCATATGTTGCAGGTTAGACAAGGAATTATACTACCTAATAATCAATTGTGTCTTTTAATTAAAAAAACTTCCAGTGTGTATTTCCTCTCAAAATGTAAACAGTATGCCAGTTCACATATAGAAGCTACAGTCATGAACAGCTCAAGAAAACAACTAGCAATTGATTAAAAGTAATAGATTTCAATGTAGCTCACCATGCGTAAGATACATAGAATTTATTTGAACTTGATAAAAAAACTAATTTATTTCTGTCTTTGGATGAGAACATCAAATGCCTACTAGTACCATAGCTACTTCAAATATACGAATTCAATGGGATTTTCTTTATAAAGAGTTCTTGCAACCTAAAGTCTAACTGCTGCTGGCAGCGGAATATTCACACAAGTTTCAGCAACAGAATCAGCTAGTCATATCTAAGGAAGAGGCTTTTCAAAGTAGTTCACTTCAGGACTAACCTCAGACTTAATTCTGTAAATTTTATTCTATTTGAAGCTTCAGTCTCTCTTTTCCATTGGTAAAATACATGGAAACATAAATCAAACTTCTGCTAAATATCTCTCTCATTATTCTTGAATCTAATACCTCCAGAAAAGGCAAACTATAGATTTCTGAAGGTTATTCAGAACTTCTTTTTGAGCTCTGAGCTCTGCTATTTCTATTTCTAAGCTAAATTCTATTACCAGTACAATGTGGATAATGTGGATAACTGATAACTGTTTCTTTCTTCAGATTGAAAAATAACCTTTCCCTCCCTCCTGTGTGATATTTCCAATTTATTGAAACAAATAACAGACTTCTATAAAATTTATTTTGCAGCATGTTTTTCCAGTGCCATGCACTACCAAATTACAGAAAATATAAATGCTGTACACGTGTTTTAATGTCTTTCAAGAACAACAATAACAATTATCTTTTGTGTCAGCTTTGCAAGGTGGTTTTCACCAGGCCAAATGTTCCAGCATATAATTATGTCATTCAGTTTTCACTTTTGTTTTCTTTTTCTTTAAAGCACTTGCAAAAGCAGCATCTAAGGAATTTACAGCCAATGAAATCTTGGCCCTGAGATGGTGAATCACATAACTCCACATATTTCAACAGGGCCCAGAATCTCATCAATCTCTTTTAAATACTACTATCCTATTAAATTATGTATTAAAAGGTACATTTAATTATTATACTTTTCGAAAATATTCAGAGAAGCACAACTCCTGACTTTCCTTTCTCGAAGGCTCAGGAAGACATGTCCTCAAACTATTCTGATCAATGGCAGAATCCACATTACCTCCCCTGCCTTTAGGAAGAAATGGCAATATTTTACGTAATAATACGCCTAAAACTCTTTATTTCATTCAGGATGGTGCAAACAGTTCATTTTAAAAGAAAACAAAACAGTCAAGAAGCTATCAAAGAATATATATTTCCTTTTTCAGTTCTGTAGGTAATGAATTTGATGGTACAAACAGCTTGGTCTCTGAAAATCAAAACAGTATTAAATTCATTTGCAGTTCTTGGCAAAAAGTATTAAGGATATTAACCCGAACTTTTTTTCTCAGAAAAATCAGAACACATGCATTCTCCCCCAGATTCATACCTTAAGCACCAGGGACCTCAACTTCTGAAATGTAGATTCCCTCCTCACAGGTACAGTCCCAGAGAATTGGCCACTGTATTTTCAATTGTGCTTATCAGACAGATGTTCCATGCAAGAAATTTTTCTCATCTTTTTTCTTTCCTAAAAATCAAGAACAGAATAGGTACTAAGGGGAAACATTTACGGAGTGTACCATTAGTAAAGCACAGTGTAGTGAGCACCACAATAAAATAAATTTAGCTAGAAGCCTAAACTAAACTTATCTGGCTAAATCCTACTATGTGCATTGGTGCACTGGGAAATGGTGATCTCACACAGATGCTTTCCCCTCTAGTCCACCCATATAAAGTAGCAGCAAAGCAAATTTCCTATGTACCCCAAAGCATGCAAACATACAAGAGACTAGGGGGAGGAAAGCTTATCTTCTTGTGTCAGTGAAGGAAGTGATCTTGCTACTGCCTAGGAAACATAACTATCCCAGTCCTAGAATGTTCCCTGTCCTGTGAAGCAAATATTTGCTTCTTTTTTTGCTAAAGAAGGAATTACTCACCTTTGCTTCTCCATCATAAATATTTCCTTACTCTTAGCCCTTCTACCTATAAAGAAAAGCAAGACTCCTGGTTGCACTGTGAGCAGCGACTCCTCACTTCCACTCTATGCTTTTCAGCACTCTATGTGCAAAGTATATCTCACATATGAAGGCTGGGTTTCCTCTTCCTTGTGCTCAGGTTCCTGCTAAAATTCTCCACTGTATGTGTCCCTCAACTTAGTTAGCATCTATACATGGAGAAGGATTCCTTTTCTTTTCTATTGCCCACCCACGCATCTGGCCTGTGGCACTGCTCCTTTCTTCCAGGTGCAATAACCATAAAGCACAATTACTTTTTCCTGATTGTAAATTTGGAGTGCCATTCTCATCTAGGTTTTATTTTTTATCATTTCTAGTGGTAAATATTAAAACCTATCACTGAAATAATATATCAAATAAATTAAGACATATAATAACGGTAACACATGAAGCCGTACATTTCTCTGACTTTTTGCTGATGGATACTAAAACACCATCTAAATACCCTTTCCAATTAAATATTGTCAACCTATACATAGCTGTTAATTGTTAATATCTTTATGTAAATAATAAGACACTCAATATATAAGACCATTAAATACTTGCTCTAATGACAATGTAAATTGCTTGGACAGAGAGTCCAGAGTATCAAGTCTTGCCTAACTATTGCTCAAATGCTTTCTCAATGAAGTAGGAGAGTACTTTGGGCAAACAGTAAATAACTTGTGGTGCCAAAGCAAACCTCTCTGCACTTTCCTCCTGAACTCTGTCTTTAGCTGTGTTTCAAAAAGCCATATGCTTCACTAAAAAGAAACTTTGCAGTAGCTGATTTTCAGGTCATGAACTTTTTATCCAATATGTTGTTGTTGCCATTGATTCACTGGTTCTGTGGAGCTGCATGCAGTTTTGCATTTATTATGTTACCTATTCTGAACCAGAATAGGTTACAAGGGTCAAAAGCTCTCTTTTTCTTAAAAAAAAAAGTTTCCTAAAAACAAACAGCCTATGAGATAAGGCTGTAGACAACAGCATTTGATGTATTACATCTCACTAGTATCTGACAACCCTTACTCCCTGGTGATGCAATTCTTTTCTAATAATTTAGTCTCAGTCTATTAAAAGACAATTACAGATAATGCGTCTAGGCAAGTGGTGAAGGATGTCCAGAACAGTACTTATAGAAAGGTTATCAAAACACAATTCTCAAAAAAAGAAGTGTGCTATTGATTTTTTAATCATTTCAGACAGAGACCATTATAAAGATTTTCTAAAGGATTGAACATAAACAGAAGAAGCTGGAAATGGATTTCCCGTTTGCTACTTCATATGTCATAATAATAGATTTTTAAAATTCATTTACCACTAAGTAAAGAAAATAGCTAGCCTTTCAGAGGTCATCTTACGATATCTAGAGACGTGATAGAATTTCAGATCTATTGCTGTTTTGAATGTGACCAGATTCCACATTCCACAGAATTCCTGATGAACAATTATTTCCACATTATGCATAAATTAATACAAAATCAGAACTAGTCTTTGAAGCTTTTTTTCTGTGCTGCTATTATCTGGGCTTTCAGTTATAAGCTGGTCACAAAGTAAAATAGGACTTTTAACAGCATTCTGCTTCAGAAAGTATTTCTGATGAAATTGGTTAGGTTGCCATTCAGAATCTAGAAATCAGGGGAACTTAGAGCATGCTTACCTTTTTATTTGGATAAGGATGGTTTTTAGAAGTGGTTTGTCTAACTAAGATACACAGTTTCTGAGAGCATTTTACAAACTGTTAAAGAGAAACTGTTTAGCAGGGCAGCTGAATAATAACTGCCTACCTATATAGTCCCCATGACAATAATGCAAGATGCAAAGGGGCAAGTTCTTCAGAAGACAGATCAACTGAACACACATAACACTGGAACCTAGTAAAAAAAAAAGCATTAAAGCAAACATTGCATTTTAAAAATTTTACTTTCAACATTTCCATGTAGGGAATGAAGGGAAATGGAGCAGGAACAAACCCTGAGGTTGTCCTTAACATTTCAAAAAATGATTTGACATTTCTAAGCGTCATTTGCAGATCTGCTCATTGTAGACTTCTTCTAGTTCTCAGGATTAGTAGAACATTATCAACAGTTTTCGTTTCTTCTCTTCTGTACTGTAATTTCAATAGCCCTTTTGCCTGATGCCACAGTCAAGACAGCAGTATGAGATGATTCAAGATCAGATGAGCAGAAATTACCTGATACACATTAGCTTTGTTAGGAATCATGTTGTTACTACTGATTGGAATTTGAAGCACACATCAAAGTATAAGAAAGAAAATCCTGCTGAGTAAATCTGTGACAGAGGTACTGACACAACTTTGTCTATAACCACACTGGTCAGTGTCTCTGTCTTGCTCCAAATGTTTTTTTTTTCAAAAGGGAAGGTGCTATGATGTGTGATATGATCTTTATGTAAAGGCTTTATGCAGTGAGCTGGATGTCCTTGCCCCACATGCTGGCATATCACTACAGAAACAGTCATTGGTTTTGGTCTAGGTGGCAAATACCCATAGTGGCCATAGACAAGGCAAGCTTCAGGAAGCATGCACGTGTTGTTGCCTGTAGCTATCTAGTACCTACCAGGCAAAGCAACAATTTTATATCAGTGGATTGTAGTCTTTGAAATATATTGAAAAACTATTAAAACAGCACTGTCAAGCCTGATGCAGATATAAATCTAAACAGTATTGCGCATCTGAGCAGAAATTGATGAGGGGAGCTATATAACTACACATATCATTATATACAAAGGAGCTCACAGACTTTTACTGTACTTTTCTGTACCTACCATGGACTACCAAACCCCTGGTATCGCACTGTGTCTTACAATAAGCCTTGAGTTTCAGAGAATCTGCCTGCTTGTTGAGCTACCTTCAGGTGGGCAGAAGAAAGATCTGGACTAGAAGTCTCCAGGGGGGACCTTATACTGACCTTCCAGTACCTGAAGGGGGCCTACAGGAAGGCAGGGGAGGGTCTGTTCACAGGGGTTTGTACTGATACAACAAGGAATAATGGTTTTAAGCTAGGAAAAGATAGATTTAGGTTGGATATTAGAAAAAAGTTCTTTAACATGAGGGTCATAGAGCACTGGAACAGGCTGCCCAGGGAGGTGGTGGAGGCCCCATCCCTGGAGTCATTTAAGGTCAGGCTGGATGAGGCTCTGAGCAACCTGACCTAGGTAGAGATGTCCCTGCTAGGTAGGGAGGTTGGACGAGATGACCTCTAGAGGTCCCTTCCAGCCTGAAACATTCTATGATTCTATGACTCTAAGTGGGAGCTAGCACCGCTCAGCCTGGTACACGCCGGGATAATTACATCTGTATCCCAAGCAAGAAGGCCGTTGTTTACTGGCCGTGTAGAACACAGGTCTGTCTTCACTATTCACTTCCTGATTCCAGTGGAACATACTTAGTGTTTTATTCCCTAAGAAAAAATTTAGGCATTTATCATAGTTCTGACGTGAAAGCTCTACTAATATGGAAGGAGAAATTTAGCTCTGTTCACACAACTTTGCTGCTAGAAGCAGGCAACCACATTCATCGAATTCTACTAAGCTGCTTTTTAAGAATCTACCATTTATTAGACAACCTGGTACAGCTGGTGCAACAGAGAGGTCTACCAACATGGCATTTCTCTTCAAGACTTAAGGAGAACACAGTAACTTTCACTCAAACTCCACTAAGACCATGGGTATGCTACAAAGATTTTCTAGTTTTCATGTAATTTTAATGCAAAATGTCACAACAGAGTAGCATTTTCTTTGGGACACCCCTACTTAACTCTGCCAGCAAAACTTGCACCAATTATCAGCAAAGCAATATAGATGCTCCCCTTGATGTATATTACTAGTTTTACCTTCACGCCTTTGCCAACACCATCAGCCATCTGCAGATCCAGTCCCTCTTTGCAGGTATACAGACAATCTATCACTTTCTTGTTTTCCAGTTTTCCAGAACGAATCATCAAACCTGCCAGATTGCCTCGGAAAAACTGAGCCATGTGGAGTTCACCGCCTTCAGAAAGGGAAAAAGGAAAAATCTTTAAACGTTTTGAGTCTTTTCACTTTTTTTCCTTTGGTAAAACAACAAATACACCTTCTGGTACCACAAAGTATTATATACATGCAGGTTAGTTTTTATCCATTCTGGGTGTTAACCTTGTGATTATGTTCAAGCACAAAGAAAGAAACAGTTCACCATGCACATGGCCTTCAGGTCAGGCGTGGCCATCCTGAACTGTCAAACTAAGGCTAATATTTCGGCAACAAACACGTCAAAAGAAATCGCCCATACAGCGAGGTGGTGTTCTTCAGAAAGCAAAGACAGAAGCAATGAGATGAGCTATGAAATCGGAATCTTCATATTGAGGTAACACCTACTACTGGTTGGTTCTCTACAAAACAGGCAGTGCCCGTCGGGATAGAAGACAACAACATCCTCCCTCTAGATGTTGGTATCTGCAGCTAAACCCATGGTTACAAGTTCTTTTTACACACAAAGGAGAGAAAAACTCCACAAAGTGATCCAGCTCATGCTGCAAATGGTGTCTAAGAGTTAACTACTCCCCCCTAAAGGTGCCGCCTTCTCTGTATGGACTCAAGTGAGCAGTTTAAACTCATAACCAATTCTTAGACATCTTTGTTAAGTTAAATTGCAACCCAGTAAGCCCCCTATCGCTTAAGGATTTCCTGAAGATGACATCACGATGATCACCTAGTCCATCTTTGCTAAGTAACAGGGGCCACAGAACACAACCTGGAAATTTGTATTCCCAGGTCATCACTTCCAAAGCTACCAGGTCTTTAGAAAGATGTCTATGTTTGTTTTAAAGATTTTAAGTAATAAAAGATCACTGGCATAACTCTATACAATTTTCAGTAGTGAACAGTCCTGTCACAAATCATACTATGTCCAGTTTAGATTTGTACAGGTCCAGCTTCCAGCCCTGGATTCTGTTACCTCCTTGCCAAATTGAAACGTGACGCACAGCTAGGAACTTCGTGTCAATTAGAATGAGACCATTCAACTCAAGACACAAAATCCACTGAACTATCATTTAAAACTTTGCAGAAAATAAAATCACGTAGCCAATGCGAAATACCTGGTAGCCAAAGCTTTTATGTCCATTCACCATAATTAGAACATTGTATCAATTTCTGATCAAGTCAGTATCCACTGTAAATTACAGGTCTGCCTTTAAGTTATATATGAGAGACTTGATCTAGATATGAAATCGGTCTTGCTGAGTGGGGAGCAGAGCTTCCCAGCTTCCAGAGCTCCTTCCCAACTTACTGAGTAACTCTGTGATACACACGTATCCTATATAAATATATGTGTATATATGTATGTAGTTCTGAGGTGCATTTATGTTTTAACAAAACCGGATGAAAGAAATTCTAGCCCATATTTTACATCAGCAACTAATTTTACACCACTTCACTGCAATTACAATGGTTGCAGATTTGTATATGGATGTGCATTTGGATGCAACCAAAAAAGAATCCAAACAACCCACCCCCCAAAAAAGAAAAAAAAAAAAAAAAAAAAGGCAAAAAAAATCAGCTGATGAAGCTCTGGAAATAAAAGCACAATGAAGAAACAAGCCCAGGAGAGGATTATGTGAAGGTCAATGGCCCGAATGCAATGCCTGCATTTCATGCTGTGTGCAAGATGAAGCAATGTCTTGGCTTAAAAATGAAATAAAACAGTAGGGAAAAAACTCCAGCAACCTGCAGAGGTCTCAGGCACAGTTTCATTGTCATTCTCATTTTCTGTATATTCTGTAGGAAAGCAAGACAAAGAATAGGACAACAGGGAATGGACCAAGTTGCTAAAATTTGGCAAACTCTCTTATCACAGAAAAATACGCTGCAGCACTTCCCCCCAAAAAGTCTGCTTATACTCGACCCAGCTTCTCAAGGATTATGAGTTCTTTGAAGCACCAACAGCTGCAATGCAGGGAAGAAGCGTTACCATGTTGTTATAAGAACATAACATTCATGACAAGACAAGCTGAAGAGCCCCCACACAAGCTGCAGTAACCAGAGACCCCACCTCACACAAACGGCTCTTAGGAATGAGATACAGGTCTATCAACTGGCTCGGTTGATTTTTCTCCTCTCCCAACTAAAGTGGAAAATAAGGTGAGATCCAGCCTGCATCGGCAAATCACCAAAAGGTATTAAATGCTGATCAAAAGGAGCCATTACCAACACAGATTTTTTTATTACAGTAACAGTATTGTGCATATTAAGCAGTCAATTTATCAGATGGAAGAATGTGGGAGACACCAAAAAAATGAAAACCAGCTTTTAATCTTTTAAAAGAAATACTAAAAGAATTTTTTCAAAAGCATCAAATCCCCCTCTCCTTAGGGGTGAGCTGTATATATAACTTAGAGCAGTCTAATTTATTTTAAAGTCTTAGTAAGACAAAGAGGAAGGCCTTAAGCACCAGCTTCACTCCTTTGGCTTAAATTCCCCCGCCGTGTTCTAATCTCCTAAAAATAAGGGTTTTGGTGGAATTTTTAAAAGGCAGCACCTCAAGTTCTCGTATTCTGGATTTTTAATGCTCCTATTTCAGTCTGCTGTCATTAAAACGAAAATTCATGTCAGAAGAAATTAAAGAATCATATAATGGTGCCAACATGAAAGCACAGGAGTTTTTAAACTAAATGCTTTATGTTAGGATGCAGAACATACATGGAAGCCATTATACAACCCATACACTTAACTGGAACAGAGTTGCCAAGCTCCAGTTTCTTGAAAACCAGCCACTGTGGCTTCCCCTTTGAGCTAGAAGAGATAGTTGGAAAGTCACGAATGGAATGAGATGAATTATGAAGAAAATAATTAATTGACTCGAAGGGACAACAGAATGTATTTAGCATGGAAATAACATTAATACTGAAAGACAGTGAACTCGTCAAAAAAGAGCAGATTTCATGGCAAGCATATTTTGATGATTTAACCTCCATTCACACTTCAAAGCCTTAAAGCTCAAAGAGAAAAGAGACCTAAGACAGAAGACTGTTAATTTGATGAACATGTCTCCAAGCTTCCCATCTGTCATTCATTCACAAGCTACTTCTCTGCACTACTGCAGACTGCAGCTACAGTCGGTGTTCTGACCTACAGCCACACACAAATGATTTAACTCTGGTTTATCTCTGACCAAAAAGTTCAGCTTTATCCCAGCCAGGGTGTAATTTAATCAGCAAGCAAACATTTCAGTTCAGGACAGAGCTTTGTTACAAAGATCTGTGGTAATCAGCCTCCCTGTTCAGAAGCATTCTCCTTTTTCTCAAGCTTTGGAGAGTAGGTTTCACAAGTATTAAAGCACGTGAATCAGCATTTCACAGCTTGCAGAATCTCGTGTTTTAAGCCATAGTCTGCACACAATAAAGCAGATGCTTTCTATGTTTATTTTTATAAGCAGAAATGGTAAAATATCTAAGAGGCAGCACCACTGTGTGGCTTGGCTGAATCACCTGCTGGTCATGCCTCCATTTACAGGAACACTTTTTCTACAATATGCTTTTCAACCTACTAGAAATTAAGTGTTCTGCTTGGTAATCTGAAGTATATGATGTGCTATTAAAAACAAGCTAGCTCTATTCCCATGGTTACCACAAAAATCACTTGGATGGAATGCAGCTTGGTGAGTAGCTTCCTATTTCATGTGCACCTGTGGCCAACAAGCAAAAAAAACACTCATAGAAAATATTACTAAAAGAGGACACATGTGATGCTAGCTAGGAGCAAAAATAATCTGCAGAAGACAAAAAAAAATTAGCTTTCACGTAGTAAAAAGATCTGCTATGTACTTCTGGGCTTCCAACAAAGATTTCGCAAAGAAAAAGTTAATTGAGAGTATTAGCAATTGTAAGTAGTCACCTTGCCAGCACGCGCCAACCACCAGCTGCGTTTCGATCTTGGAAGGATGCAGCGGGTAATCTTCAGTCACTGGGAAAGGATCGTACGAAACACCGTCTACATAAAGAGTTACCGCAGGGAATTCGACATTGACGACGTAGTGATGCCACTCTTTGTCACACACCTGAGCAAAGACAGATTTAAAAACTCTGCTGTGATTCGAAATTACAGTTGAATAACTGAGCCGATGCACATTTTGTACATACATACAGGCAGAGGTACCAGCAGCCTATAAGCCTCTACAGACACACTTTGTTTCATACACATGGCACACAGCTGAAGACAGCAAAGCAACCGTCAAACATCTAGAAATAGTTGTTATTTGTTCTATTGCCAACATAGGAAGCCACATGTATTTCCGTTCCTTTAATTTTTATCGTATCTAATAACAGCGTATTTTGATTTAAAAACATGTACCTGCGCGCAAGCACATTCTGAAACACTGTTATAACTTAACGTTACTCGACAAAGGATTTGTTTTGCTGAGAGGGAGCGTTCAGAGAAACATCACCGTTTTGAATAGAGAAAAGCCTTCCAAAACAGAATTATTTATAGTGAAAGCTGATTAGTTTTTGGAAAGTAACAATCTTCCCATAAGGACAAATATGTGTATTTTACGGTTAAAATAATATACACTGCCCTGCATGGAAAATGTGAGAGAATTAGGAACGTTCAAAAATAACTCACTGTTTAGGTAACTAGCAAAACAGACCTGCAATAATAACCTAGAGCAACTAAAAGAACCTTTATAAATTTACAGATGCACAGGGTTATTTTATCACTTGTACCCAGAGGGCTGGAAAAGCACACAAAATATTTAGTCCCTTCTGTCTTACTCTTCATGATCACAAGCAGAATGAATTCATAGAAATAAGTTCTGCAGAACTTAGTAGGGCCAAAGTCAAGATTAATTCTTACAGCCTTCACTTTCAAATCTAAAATAATTAATACATGACTGAAAGAATACAAATAGGCAACTCATCTCTAAACAGGCAGCAGAAAGTACCTGCATCCCTCAGAGGCCTGTTAACTCTATTTTTGTGGAGTAAAGTCTAATTAAGAAAACTGAGTTGTAGCTACTGTTCTCAAAGTGCAAAACCAAGTCACAAATTTTATTTCAGGGTGAAAAAGGGTTAAGAAGAAAAGTTCTTCTGTTATCCTGTTAACACACCGATCTGCAAAAAGTCGTGTGCTCAGAGGCACTGTAAGGCTATAAACAGGCTGGAATAACCTCCTGGTGTCTCAGGCACGCTACCTTAAGAGTGTATGGAGTGAAGATAACTGACATCACAGACTGACATCGTATTTTCCTTATAAATCTCCACTTTCCCACCTTTCAGGACAATGACTTGTACTTTATCTCATGAGTATCCCACAGGGTTAAATAAAACCACTAAAGCTGTATTTTATATTCAATGTGAGAAGATATAGCTGAGTATCTTGACACTTGAAACAAATAAATTAAGTATTGTTGGGTTCTATAAAACAGGGCATAAGGAGGTTGGAGTTACAGAAAAGTATTTATTCATAATTATACTATCGAGGAGTTTAGTCTCCGATGGTTTTCACTGCATTCTAACACCTTACGAACTGTCCTTCTAAACTTACCTGATTTAGTTTCCAGTGGAATTCTGCAGGTTTGTATGTTTTTCCCTCTGAAGGCTCTTGGCGGAAGAGGAAGACAAGTCGGCAGTTGTGTACGTACAGCGTGTAATGGTGCCGGTTCATATCTGCACCAGAGTTTGAATTAACAGCATTATTGTCTGTAAACCTTAAGAACTCCACAAAATTCACCTGTTCTGTAATTTCATACACAAATCCCCAAGTAACTGATAAGAAGAAACAAATGTAGAAGTAAATCAGGCATGTTAAAAGGAATGCAAAAACCTCTGTAATAGCCGGGCAAACATTCCTGAGGAACCCCTGAGTCATACACTGCACAATAAATAGACATGTCTATCACCAAATTCCATCTAAACCAGGGTATAGGACTGAAGACGAAGAGATAAACCTGTCAGCAGCAGAAAAAGAGCTCTATTTGCAAACAGAAGAGCTTTTTTGTTACAAATGAGTAGCTCCTACCTCATCTAATTACTGTTTTAGAACATGTACACACGATGGCAGGTGGATGTGCTTTCCCTAGAGAAAACTATGTATTTGTAGCTCTAAAGCATTTATCATTTAAAGTAAATACAAAGGTGAGATGCTAGAGAAACAGCTGAAGGAAGAGAGACACTTCCGCTACATCATCCGTTCCATGGCATGGATGAATCAAGAGAGGAGGAATGAAAAAATACCAAACCATGTCAATCTTTCAGCCTGACAGTGTTAAATCTGTATTGTTCCAGTGCAATATATTCCAAATTGCCTCCCTCCAACAAACCTAGCTCCAGTCTTTCTATATTGCATAACAAACAATTGAAATGAAGACAGATTTGATTTATACTACCAGGAATTCTCTGTAACAAAAATCACGTGGTTAGGTGAAACCGAGGAATAAAAAAGGAAAACTTGTTTTGAAGGTCTGCTTCCCATCTACTTTAAACTAGGAAAAACTGTATTTAAATTTGCCTTTTTTCTCCAGTTCACTTCCATGAATCCAAAGTTTGGGGTTTTGATTAACAGGAATAGGTGAAGATAGGGAAAAGAGGAGAATATTAGTACCTGGTTCTGAATGACTTTTCTTTCGCTCAAAGAAATCTTTTAGGGTATTTCAAATACTGTCAAATCTTATTTTTGAATAAAATTCAGAATACATTCAGTGTGGTTTTCTTTGAAAAATCTTGCAGCATTTTAAATGAAGTACCTTTCTAATACACTGAACAAATCCACTGCTGCAGCTAACAAAGACAAGGATTCTTTTACCCCCATTAGACAGCAATTACGGAAACAGGGTTATCGGATTTCCTTATTAATAGCATCTGCTAAATGATTGTGTCTGTAGCCTTCACAGAGACCGAAATTATGCACAGGGTAAAAAAAACCAAAATTCATCATCAGTGGAGAAAGATAAATTCTCTCCTCCTAGAAAAATGCTCCTAGCAAATGCTGTCACTCAGCCATGTATCCTAACGATTTTAGGCAGCATCAAGAAAGTCTATCTTTGGAGATGCAAAATCGAGACTGCATTGCCAGGGTAAGTCAGCTACCATGGCAAAAAGAAGCACATAATGTAAATAGAAATAGAATTAGAAAAACAAGTCTGCCTAATCCATAGCTAGATAATCTAAGGCCATGCTTGTAGGTAAACACAAAGAGCAACTTCCACAGTCCACTTCCAAGAAAAACCTAACTTAGAGAAGAAACTTCGGGTTCTCACATATGCTGCCGGAGCACATAAAACCAAACAAAACCCAACAACGAGACTGTTTGTATCTGTAGTATTGACCAACCTGTCTTGTCGGAATTGCACAGAATTGTCTCCTTCTCTTTGGTTCCAGGCCCGTGCCTCATCCATACTGAAATCATGAAGGGCTCTTTCAGATTGACTGTGACAACACCATCTGGAATTTTCACCGCTTGCGTGCCATTAAATTCAAAGACTTGGTCACTGTCATGCCCGTTATCAGTAGGAAGTCCTATTGTCCAGTTAGCAGCGCTACTTGGAGGGGGAAGTAGCTCAGCTGTGCCAGAAGAAGCACCTACAATAAAAATGATCAAATGAAAACAGGCATAAACTAAAAAGATCTGTTTCAAACCATACTCTTCTCCTGTGCACTGATTTTTTAGCAGAATCAGGATTAGGGACTATGAAAGAAAGGTGGAGGAAAATACATGCAAATGAGACCGTATCTACTCATTGATTTGATGGAATATGGACAGAATATTCAAAGAAAAACTAATATGCAAGGGAGACAGCTTTACTTTAACAAAAGCATTCTTACCACAGAGCCTGTGAATGGATTTCTCAGAGTAGGTGTCTCTATCGCAGCCTTTACCAATATGGTTGGTTTCTAGTTCAACCGTTGCCTGAATTGAGGTTATTGGCTCTTCACACGTCTCCAAACGCATGCCAGGGAAGAGAGCCAACGAACCAGTACCAGGCTCATACTCTATCCTTTTGCTCCAACCTGCGTATTTATCCAAAGGAACAATATGAAAAATCTCTCACGTTTCACCGAAGGTATTGACAAGTGCCAAAAGCAGATATGAGAGAGAAAAAACTAACCTTGCCAGCCAGGCTTGCATGTGGGCTTAATGCTAATTTTAACCAACACATCCTCAGCAGCTCTCTTCTTCCCACAGTCATACGCTGTTACTGTCAATTTATACTGATGTTCTTTACCATAATTTAACTTTTCTGTGTTTTTTATATAACCTGACAACACACACAAAAAAAGCAACGATCAGACATTAATATCTACTCATTTCTCAGGATCCCTGCGCCATTAAATGCATTCAGGTACCACCTATCTACTTCATAAAGACACACCTACAAGTGAATTAGCCCTTCATCATTTGACTTTTCACTGTCAAGACGTCAGGCTCAGATCCCTAAAAACATCCAAAGATGAGCACACAAACGGAACAGCAGGGATATACTGATCAGGCTCTAAATAGTATATTTTGTTACCCAAAATTAAACCATACATAGGTAGTAACAGATACATAAATTGTTTGGTAGGTGCCAGGATTCTCTAACATTTTTAAGTTTGCACACCCATGAAAATTACCCATTGATAATGTGGATCACCCTAGAAATTCAAACTAAAGCCCGCTAAAAACTGTTTTGCTTTGCTTTATCAGCCTGCTTGAACCCCTAGAAGTAGTTTATAGATTCTGAAGGGTCCACAGGTCACCAGTGGAAAGGAAATGACCTAAACAAATCACTACACTTCACAATCAATGAACATCATACTGTAATCTCCCGAGCCACATATAAGCATCTCAAATGTGAGAAGCACACACATGGAATCTCATTTTGGAAAGCTAATTAGCAAAAGCTATGCTAATACAGAGAGCTACAAGGAGAAAATAAAAACAGCCTACTAAGAGCTGGTTTAAAACATAATCCAGCTACCAAATTTCCTTTATTTTGAAAAGCATCTCACAAGAAACACGCACGCAACAGCCCATCTGCTCCTTACATCAGCAGACAGCACATCTCACTTGTCATTATCAGCTCACACTGCTGAACACATCCATTTAATGATCTATTGTAGGAAGGGGCTAAAGCAGAGTCGCTGTAGTTTGATGCTGATCAGTTTGAAGTCCTACTCTCGGGGTGGCAAATTACACTCCATCTCGCATCGTAGTCTTACCATCTTTGTCAATAGCAAAAGGTACGTCCGGAGTTACAATTTCGTAACTGCAAATCTGGCTGAACTGAGGCGAACAATCTGCATCCACTGCTTCCACTTTCAGGATGCTGTCATACCTCTTCCCTTCAATAACCGTCGCCTTGTATGACTTCTCTTTGAACACAGGAGCGTACTCGTTAACATCGTTCACCTGAATGTGGACTGTTGCTCTGGAAAGAAAACAGAAAGCTCGGGTTCCTGTATATCGCAAAACTTCCACTGATGCAAGGAAGTGGATAAAACAGCTCCCTCTCTTACAGAATTCCTCTCTTCAGAACTGAAGCTTCTGGAAAGAAGTGACCCCCGCCAGGAAAGCCGTGGATGTTTTCCCAGGGTGTTGCTATGTAATTCAGCGCGCTTCTAGGTTATTGCTTACTATTGCTGTTGATTTGTAAATAGAATTCTAACCCCTGCACTGCAACTATTCATTTGCTGCCATTTTACAGAAATACAACAAAATACAGCTGTGACAAAATAGGCTTTTACTTCTGTTACAAACAGCACAGCCCTTCTAGTTTTTCCTGCTGTCAGTTATTTGATATAAACACCCAATTTTTATTTCATGTGAACAAGAATGACAGTTAAGACTGGTCTTAGACTAAGAGCTCAGTCAAGTGCATTTGATTAGCTTTCTTTTGCTAATAAAGTACTGAGCTGTGTAAGTCATTGAAAACTGGCTTATTTCTCAGATCTAAGAATGAGAGAGCAGTCAACCTAGATTGAAGAATGCCAGAAGTGGAAGATGCCCTTTAACAGATCATATAGCTAGCTAGATAATCCTAAAGAGCCTGGACTGTGAATTCTGTCCTTTTGTGCTTGACACCGATCGCTGGTATAGACAGAAGAGGAAAACAATGCAGTATCTGTCAGCGTCCAAGGAGAAAAGGTGAATAATGAAAAGTATCCGGAATGTAAACTAACAAAAGAATTCAATCACTACAGTCCTTCCATAAAAGCAAAAGTTTTCTAACACTTATGCTTAAAAAAAAGTCTTTAAGGTTTTACTTTATCCTATGTGCTAAACAAATGCCACAAAAATTGGCCGTCTGTACCAAACACTTGGTATTCCTGACTTCAAGAGCTGATCTCCAAAAATGGTTAAAAGCCACAGAAAACAGAGACAGCCACGGGCCAGGGAAATTTCAACAGAGGTTTGTAGGTGCAGGTCTTGGAAACCCATCACTCTGCTGCGGTTGCAGAAGAGCTGCAGAGCACGCTGCCAGATCTGCAGCGGCTCATTACATAGCCGTGAATTTGGATAACCATAATTTTATCTAGACACATCAGAAGAAAGTTTGTATCTCAATTAACCAGCACAGGCAAGAAAACATAGGTAAGTTCTAGAGCGCAGAGAAGGAACTGTGCACTGACAAACCGAACAAAGAATGTAATTCCAGCCAACCCAACAAGATTATTCGTTGCCATCTTTCTCTTTGAAATCTTTCTTCAAAAGTCAAAGTGAATATCAAATAGATTTTAAGGGCATTCCTATTCTCCATAGGTGTAATCCTTAAGGAGATAACTTTCTGCTGCCAGCTGAAGCACACAGCTATAGAATAACAAAGCTGTATTCCTGTTCTGGTCTATTTCTCATCTTATTTACGCTCTTCTTTGCCTCACACAAGCCCTAAACTTCCACATGCTCTGCAGATGTTTAGACCAGGCTGTAAAACAGTTACTCTGAAGTGGATTTTCTAGAGAGCATTCTACATTGCGGTTTTTTCTTCTGAAAAAGATTAGATTGCTTTGTTCCCAGTCTTTAATCTAGGCAGAGATGAACTTTATGCTATTGAGTTTGGGCTTTTTCATGAGGCTGGCTGGAAATGACGGAAAGGTATTCTTTCCATTTTGTCAATTTTAACATAGATTGACTTCCTGAACCTGTTTTTTGGGGTTTAGAAATTGAACTCCGAAACAGTGGCTCGGTATCCCATGCAAACTCTTTTTATCAATCCAGTCCGGATTTTAACATATCAACAATTTTCCTGCTTCTATCTCCACACTGTTTTCTAATCTAAATTTGGAGACATCACGGGATAAAGCGGTATCACCCAGAATACAGCTAAAGAGATGTCAAAACAGTTCATTACCATTTTGCTGCTATCTGTACTACCGTTATATGAAAGTCTTCCAATATTAACACTTGGTTTACATTTACTCTAAATATACAGACCATAAATCCCCAAGAGCAGGAGACCACTTGAAGCCAGACTTCCCCTCAGCCCACCACAAACGTACTTACTTGTGGGATTTTTTGGCATTTGCTCCGTCTGGTCCCTTTCCACAGTCATAGGCCTGGATGGTGAACGTGTAGTCCTTCTGCAGCTCACAGTCAAGCTTTTCTTTAGAGCGTATTATTCCCTCACCAGTGGATTTATCCACTACCACTGCTTCAAAGGGAACATTCTGCCCGTGAATCTTAAATCCACAAATCTCACCTACAGAGTCAAAGCAAGAGAGGTTAGAGCTCGTCAAAATTATGACACTTTTTAAATATAAATAACAAAATATTTTGCAGCCAGGGGTTTGTGAGGGTCTGTGGACAAAGCAAGAGCACTGTGCTTTAAAATGGGTGATTTCTGGGAACTTTAGTAAAAAGAAGCATACGTCTGCCTTCCAAGCAACTTGTTTACTTTGCATCCATTCATGCAGGAATACAAAAGAGAAAAAGAGAAATGTAGACAGGCATTTCACAGGAGTACTTGAGATAGCTCTAGGGTAAGAGTAGATCTCAGGAGAGCATACAGCCAAGGCCACTGGTAATCTTCTATGCCAAGCTACTGGTATAGCTGGGCAGCTTGTTTATTTTGACCAGAGCTAAAGGTTAAAATGCACAGTTACAAGTCAAGGGATGAAAAAGCTCCAAGTACAGGTTCAGCACCATAATTACAGAAATTCTGTCAACGGATCAAAGAACAAAGTCTTCCTGTGCAATGTACCTGGCTAAAATTAGGGAATCAAAATAAACTACTGAATGAGAAAGGTAGAAATACCAACTTCTCAGGCATCCATTTCAACAGCTATCTGCTAACACAGACCAAATATGTCAGCCAAGGAAGCTCTCAGGTGGAATGGTTAGAAGGCTTTCCTTTCTAGTCAAACTCTTCATCCTAACCAACTTGCAAGCGGAGTCCCTAGTACGTCATTAGAAGCACGTCTCAGCCTAGGATGACGTGCCAACAACGCCACTCGCTGAACGCTCTGATCACCTACACCGGGCTTTTACCTGTAAACCTTGTTACGTTTTGAAGGTGATTTTCTCACAGCAACATAAAACACTACTTTGCTATTATAGCTGCAGTGGTATCAAAGTACCAAGAGTGCGCTTCTACTGTAAATATGTCTAGAGGTATTAAAAAAAAAAAGGTATTTGATTCTCATTTTAAACTACTGAAGTACGTACTGAAGGAAGTGTACTGCAGGGAAGGTGTTGTAATGCGTCAGGAAATAAATATTTACAGAGCATGTGAAAAAAAAACTTCAGATGTCCCAAAGAAGTAAGCTATCAGTGAAAATATCACAAAACGCTCAATTCCCCCAAAACAACTTCTTCAGTGACCACACAATGTGCAGTAATCCCCAACGGTTCAAATGGATGTCTGATTTACAGATATTTCTAACCAAGGGTTTGGTTACATAACGGTTTTTATCAATATATTTCAAAATAGAAAAGAACTGGGAGAATAAATGGGACAAAAGAGCATGACAGGATCTTCTGTTTTAAGTGCTGATTCCCCATTTCATAACCAAAGTTAGTAGGTTAATATTCATAAAAGGGATAGAAAGAACCCTTGATCACCTTCTTTGGTGACTGTCACCTCAAAACTCTCTAAAGGGAGAAAAGATAAACCCAAGTCAGTAACAGGAAAGGTTCAAAGGGAGCAAATAAGGAAAAGGCAAAGATGCACACATTACACAAAAAAGCTTTGGAAAAATTGTATTTTAAAATTCCAGTGGTGATCTGCTGTAACTGGTACAATTTTAGAGTTTTAGTTATGTTAAATATTATTTAATCTTTTAACTCCAGGTTGTTCTGTGTAGAATTTTGAAGTATTTAGTAAGTTTTGCAAAAGGCATTTTCTTTTTTTCCTTTTCTTCCTTGTTTTTTTAATAATGTCAACCGCTAAACAAAAGATATTTTCAAGATTCCACGCTGATGAAGAACTACCCATGAAGTAGAACTTATCACCATTTATTTACACCATTCGATTTAAAGGAGACATGTAAATAATTGAAACAAGCTTTTATCTGTTCTACTGAAATCACCATGTAGTACCATTAAAAAACTTCATAATCCCCTTTTGTGTTCCAGAAAAAAAAACAAACTGATTTAAGTAGTCATAGGAATTTTGTGTTTTCACATAAATAATGGTCTAGCTTGTATAACTCCTAGCATTTTCAAAATTCAAATTCTACATGAAACCTAGCTTGACAGTATTGCCATAATTCATAACTAAAAAATATACGCGTTAAACTGTGATCCTACTGAAGAGAAAAAGTTTTAATGTAAGAAATGAGGAGGCGGGAGAGCTTTATGTTTTCCTAGCAGCATATTGCTTTTCCAGGTTAAACAAGCAACCAACAGCCTCTCTGATTTTATTCTATTCCTCAAATACCGTAATGCTGGAGAGAAGAGAGACAGGTTCTCAAATATATTCATCTACGAGCACTGAGGATGCCCTAGAGCAGCCTGTCTGGCCCCTCCAGAAAAGTACAGCCTTCCAGTGTCCTGGATCTTCCACACTTGGGAGGAGATCTCGGATATCACAGTTCTGCAATGGTATTAGATGACTGTGATAGGCACCTGGAGTGCTTTCACCGTTTTAATGAAAAGACAGTTAACCCTCTTCTTTAATTTGTTAAAACCCCAAACCACCACCTTTTACACAGCATCCACCATATCGATTATTTTTCCCTGATCATCATAATCTTTGACCTGAATTGCAGACCTGTACCCTTAATAACACATCTGGGAGAACTTCTGTTAATTCTCACATATTCCAAACAACTTGCAATAACAGTTATGTAAGTCTCCGTTCTAGAGTGGCCTTAAAAAGAGATGAGGCACTACAGTCACAGAGAAATGTTTTCCTTAAAAAGGCAAAATTACAGTTTAATATTGAAGCAGAAATATCGTTAAGGAAAAATACCTTATAATATATCATGGTTTCTTGTCCTTCATTTTAAAAGGAGCCAGCTTCTGAAATAGCTCTCATGAGGCTCTCCCTGAAACTCACTTCAGGTAATCCCCAGATTTATAATCAGCTCTTTATTTTACTGTACCAAGTATGCTGCCTCTTGTGGCACCCACATATTTCATTTCAGTCTATTCTTACACAGGATAGAAATACAATACCAGCTTTTAACGTGTTCTGGCAAAAGGATCATTCAAGAAAATTTTACACTGCTTAAATTTGTGGCTGACACCACTGATTAGCCACAAGTGACATTCCAGCTGCAAGCTTTTAAATATTCTCCATCTCTTACTCTTGTACACCCACCTGCCTGCTCCCTTCCAGCAACTCTAACCTTTCACACTGTGTGTGGAACAAAGATTACGGGGAAAAAAATATACGGAAGGGAACATTAAAGTTGAAAGCCCAATAATGGAGAGAAGAGGGAGAAGTGTATTAACGCGGCAATTACCGACCTGGGAGAAGGGGAGGCTGATTACAAACTGGTCAGTTCTTTACCACCTGAAGTGACTTTTAACTCTGGCACCAACACCAATTTGGCTGCTTGGAAGTTCAGGTATTATATTTTTGGCTCCTGAGCATAGGACATAAATAAGCTCTCTGGTAAATATCTGTGTGTCTCCAGATGATTTTGAAGGCATAAAGCTTCTGTTGAAGGTGTTTTATAGCTCGACTGCTGCCAGATGTTTCTCAGAACGCTGACTGACCCGACACAGTCTGATTTTCCATTCTGCATTAGTAAGATTAACAGTCAAGGTTCTTGTGACTGAGAAAGTTATAATGCATAAAAATGATGGTGTTACTTATAAGTGCTCTAAATAAGCAAATGCAGAGCTCCCAACCTAACAGGCTTTTAAAACTCCCTTCTTCAAAGTGTCTCTGCAATGTAAAAAAGCAAAAAAAGGAGGAATTCTCTACAGTACAAAGTATTTCAGAAATTAAAGCTCTCTCTCCTTTCTCAAAAATACAGACTGTTACAGAGCTGTTTTAAGACAATTTACAGATTAATATTCCCATACATGGATTATATCCATTTTCACCTCATTCATTCATTTCATTATGAAATGTATATATTTATATAGTATAGGTAAGGCTCTTCTGTGACTATAGTTGGCAGTGAATTTTTTTTCCTTGCCATTAAGCTTAGTTCTATACCGTGCTCCCTAAGGCTTCATGCCATGTCGTATGCGCTTAATGCTCTTTCTTGCTCTATTGTGAAGCTGAGATACATTCATGAAATAAATTTCTACCTCTCCTAATCTCAGAACAAAATTATGATCCATCTGTAAATTAGTTTATATTTGATATATTGGAAACTGTCCAGCTAAATAAACTGTAACTAGAACTTTCCTGTGCTTTGCTCAGCTGTAATCACAGTTGAAAAAGCATTTAGATAACACAGGTTTGTGGAACTGATGTTACCCAGAAACCTGTATTCTACCAGCATTCTGTATTTCTCCTTTCTAGTGTAGCACAATCAAATGACAGTAGGAAGTTGGTAGAATTTTGAGGTTTTGTTGATTTTTAAGGTTTTAGCTCTTTCTGTACTGTTACGATATAATGAGGTACAAGACTTATATAGTTATAAAAAAGGTTCACAAGAGATTTCAACCGGACATATAGCATTTCACTAGCCATCCTCCAAACTCTGGCGTCAGCTATCCCTCTACATTTCCATTCCACAGGAGAGGGAGCATATTGTCCCAGCTCTAAGTGAGCAGCAGTCTAAGGAAGACCATGGAAAGCCTTCAGGAAAGCCTCCCATTTCACATGTTTAGAATGTCTCCTAAACAAGTATTCCTTAGGGCCAAACAAAACTGTTAAAATTCAAACCAATTTTAAATTTCACAATTAGCGACAACTCCATTTTGGTTTGTCTTTCTATGCTTTATAGATACAAACCAAAGCGTCAGCCTTAAATTTGATGCAAAAATGGCTGAAATACTATCGCCACAAAACCTCCTCTGAGGTTTGCCAGCTGGCCGCGACACACATTTGCTGTACACACATTGAATCACTCATTAGATATGACAAGATCAAAATCTTTCTGTTTGATTACAGTGTCATTCGTGTTCTCTACACATCAGACCCTTGTCCCGCTGAGCGCCGCATTACACCCGGGCAGACGGGGCGTCAGCACAGCTCCCTCCCTGAACAAACACGGGCCGGCCCTGCGTGGAGACCCGCATGAGCCCCACACACCGCCGGGGAGAGGCTGCCAGAAAGCCTTGCAGGGGTTTTAGGGTTGGTTTGGGTTTTGGGGGTGGTTTTTTTTTTAAGAATAAATAGAGATTCTGCCAGATCAGTTCCCAAGCGCTATGCATATTCATCACCTAAGTCAAAAAATTCCTAACCCCCACAAAAATACTTCTTGCATCCCAAATTAGTAAGGGGAAAAATGAAGTATTGTGGCTGAGAAGTGGTTCTCTCTAGGGGTGGGGAAGAGGGATTAAACCTCTATTACAGACATATCAAAAACCCAAGGAAACATTTCCAACATCTTGCTAGCAAGACCTTGCGTTATACTATCATAACAGAACACA
The DNA here is from genome assembly GCA_033124195.1 of Coracias cyanogaster. Taxonomy (NCBI): domain Eukaryota; kingdom Metazoa; phylum Chordata; class Aves; order Coraciiformes; family Coraciidae; genus Coracias; species Coracias cyanogaster. The sequence goes on along the minus strand of JAVSBS010023903.1, from coordinate 12,563 downwards.
TTCAGCCTGTGAAGGCATCCGGAGACAAGTGTTTGTTTCAAACGCAATAAAAATTCCATTCCTTTTTGCACAGTAAAGGAGAAATCCATATGGAGAGCTTCAGACTTCACATTTAATTTGGACATTCTAATGTACTGTAGAAAACGTAGCTGTCCTTTATTTTATTTTTTTCAGCAAAACCATTTTGGATCAAATTCCAACAGGACTCGATTTGTAACATAGAAAAGTTTCACCGAGGAAGGTGGACGGTCGTTGTCTCCTCAAGCAGACCTGCAACAACCATGGTACCAAAGACCACTTCCATAGGTTCTCTACGTGCCCGGCAACACGACGAGGCAACGTGGCTTGACTAGATTCAAACTCTGCTTTCAAAAGTGTTCATTTCAGATGTAAAACCATACAAATTAGTCTACAAATGTCTATATAACCCTACTTACTCTTGCACACCTGTATTTCAGGATCTTACCCACAGCATGGAGTGAGCAAAGCAATAAAACATTCCTTTTACCTGCCCCACAGTTCATGTACTTTGTAGAATTTAAATGAACTAGTTTCAAGACATTTTCATATGCTCAAAATCGAAATAAAGCTAAAAGCTCTATTTAAAATATTTTAAACCTGCAGACAGTTCAGAAGTTTCACAGCTCAGCTAGGGGCACAGTTAATTAAAATATCCAACCTTCTGAAGCATGAATAAATTTAATTTCTAAGTAGGAATACAGCAGTTAGGGCTGAAACAGCCATTTAATCCTAAAAATGCTTTGTTTTGCTGTGAAAACATGTCACTGATCTAACGGGCTTCTCACACTTAAACACCCACATAGATGCTGCGGGACAACACCACCATTCTCCATCCCAGGACATGACTACAGCACCAACGAGAGCTGGTAACGCTGAGTCAACACGTCTCCCACATTTGGTCTCCTCAAAGACAGATTCAAGTATTGTTCCATTTAATGGTAGACAAATACTTCCACAGATTCCCATAGCACAGACGTTCAGAATTACGCAATTCAAATCCAACAGAGTCATAGCAAGGAAAATGTTCTGACATTAAGATGCTATACTCGGATTTAAAATAGTTATCTTAAATTCTACTGTTCTGCTGCTTAAGAATTGTTCGTTTTTGAAAGCCAAAATACATAATGTTTATACAAATGTTTAATAAAACCAACTTCCAGTTGGTAAAAACGTTCGTTAAATGAAAGCAGGTTTATACAATTTCGATCAATGCAATGGAAAAGCAGTCTTATTTGAAGAGATGCTTTGAAACTGGATTTTCCTCTGCAAATTTCACAATATATTTGAGGATATTCTGCCAGGACCTTCTTAAAGCTTCCCCACATCCAGCACTCAAGAAAACTTTACTATCCACCATGAGGTAAAAACCTGCCATTTTCAAATCTGTTCAATGCTGTCAAACTACCAGCGCCTACATTTAGAACACTTAAGAACTGCAAGAGATGATTCATATTCTCCTAATCACCAAGTATGCAAATCAGCCTTCCCATACCTCTTTTTACTTAACAGATTTTGTATATCTCAACACAAGCTTCTTTCATTTCATTTGGAAATGAAAAGTTTTTTGACAGCAGCTTTATTTCCAGTTAAGATCACTTAAGAGATTCTGCCATGTGTATCCAATGCATGAGAAAGTTTGAATTTCAAAGGTTTACCATTATCTCTGAACTTCCTGGATTTGTAAGGCAGCCTTGGGGATAATTACAGCTTAAGACAACCCAACAAAACTGTTACTTTAAGAAATTGTGACACAGTTGTCCTAATACTGTAGCACACAATGCCCTTCCTTAGCATGCTGAACATGTCAAATGGCTGTTAATTTAATCACTCCCTTTTTCTATCACTTCTTCCTGAAGTCAGGTTAAGCCACGTTCCCAAAAATGGATTCTTCGCTCTAAAATTTTACTTAACCATGTAAGCTTCTGTAATTATCTAATTTAAGCTTGTATTATCCACTACAACTGATTTAAATACCTGCACATGCCCAACGCCATTCTTCAAACACAATTTTCTAATACTTTGTCAAACCAAAAATGTACTTTCCATAATACTGCATCCAATTAACAAATACCTTTTCCAGAAGAAAAACAACTGGAAATCTGTAAGAAAGTTGTCATCTGCCAGTCCTATGCTGAAAGTGAAGCATTAGCTTTTTTGTTAATGCCTTGCATATCGTTCTCTATACTCATCGTCACAGGATAAAAAGCCTTTTCTTCAGGTAGAAGAGGCCGTCCACTTTTTAAAATGCCCCAAACTGCTAAGCAGGCTTATCACAAAAAGTTTAGATTTCTACAGGAATTCTCAGCTCTAATATTGTACAGAAGAAACGCAATCTTAATAGATTGAAAATAGTAATTAGGAGAGTTAAGACACAAATCAAATACGCGAAGAAAACTAAAACCTCTCTTCAGAATGATAAGAAAATAATTGTTTCGGAACTCCCAGACTGAATGCTGTGAAACGTGGAATCTGAGGATTAAGGGAAAAAGTCAGATGCTATGTAAAAAAACTTCAATTAAAAAAAACCCCAAAGCCCAAAAACCCATATACACACAAAACTGAAAGCAGCACGGAATATCTGCAATAGAGAGTCCTCTCTGGTCTGGGTATTTGGATACAGCTGTGTATTTATGGCTGTAAACACGAAATAACACTCTGGTCCAGGCACCAACATTTCCTAGGGTCTAAAAGCTTCAAAACATTATGCTACTGTTAGGGAAAACACACTAAGTAACATGCAGCATGTCATCAAGAAAGCATTTCCACTTCTTAAAACCAAACTGCAGATGAATTCTTTACCTGCAAAGCGCAGAGGTGCATCTTTGTCCAGGGCTATCAAAGGGGGGTCCAAGAGCACCGTGTTGTCATTTTCTGTAACTATTCCATGATAGGTTGTTTCAATCCATGGCTTATGCTTGTTAACTGAAAGGAAAACAAAGTACAAGGTCAAAATGGTTGTAACTGGCTTATTGAAAAATAAATACTTTTAAATACTGATTTAAGTATTTTCCTCTTCCATTTTTCTAAATCTCAACCTGCATTTTACTAAACTAAAAATCTGAGACAAAATCCTGGCAAAGTGTGTTCAGAAGAGTTCAGCAGCCCTGCTGGCTTTCCAAAAGTAACTCAGAGAATCTAAATTAGTCTCTTAACTATGCTGGGATTTAAGATGCCCCTGAAGTGCAATTTGAAAACCTTCTAGGAGAGATGGGGAGCCCCTGCCAAGCGTGACACTCAAAAAACCTATATTCAGCACTGGCCCTAAAAAGAGCAGCCAACACGTACTCTTTAATCCACCATATGCCTAATGCAGTTTTCAAACGCTGCTGGAAGAAGGGACCAAAATCTCAGTTTTTTCTGTTATCTCATAGAATGCCTTGAAATCAGAGTGAAATACTGACCACTTTTTATTTCGTGTATTTAGCTGTTGCTTTGAAAGACTTGGAAACTCAACTAAAAGAGGCCCCAGAGAAACATTCAGCACAGAAGAATCTGTAAACCGATCACTTGAGCATGTTCGAGATGACTGGTTTTCCTCTGCTGCAAAGAAATCCAGTATCTTTCCTAGTCAGCTTGCAAAAATATTCCTTCTAGTACATCACAAAAGACGCAAGACAAAATCATATGTTATCTACTAGGGTATCATCTACTACGTGACAATCCAACATCAGAGCCCTGATTATTAAATCCAATGAGAGCGCCTTGATTATGAAATGGTTCTCTTTACGATAGGCTCTCCAAAGATAACGACAGTCCACAGAACCGGTATATGTGGAGTCACAACTAATTCTTCTTGATAGTAGAACATAGTTTCTCTTGGTCTAGCTCTCTTCATGCTGAGGTTCTACATGCACCACTTCCACCTAAACAGTTTTGGGCAACGTCCATCTGCTACTCCAAAAAACCTCATAGGCTACTACATACCCTTGCTATGTTCCCATATGTAATTCTGGCAGGTTGTATGTATCTGGCTGCTCAGAAAACATCTGTCTAGAGGGTCTGAAAACTGCTCCTTACCAGACAAACCCGAGTCACCTGCAGCAAATGACGTACAGGCAAATACAAGAAATGCTTTGCTAGAGGTTATAACAGACCGAACGGCATTCAATACATGACACCACTCAGATTTTGGCCTTTGTGAGACCAACTTCTGAAATAAACGTCTGTGCAATCACAGCTAGAACACTGTTAGACGTGGCCGAGTCCTGCCATTTCACCTTGCTGAAGAAGGACAGCAGCAGACCGTCAGAAGCAGCAGGGCTGTAAGGCTAACCTAGACTGCTGAATCCTGCCTCTCCAACAAACTAAAATGGATTCACGATGTCTGTCAGATGCTTATCCAAGGAAATTAAAAATAAAACAGTGATAAAGGGACATTTGAATTATTAAACCTAGAGGTAGGGAACTCATAAAGGAAACCATAATACTCTCCCCGTATGCCTTCATCTGCAATCTTTTGCTGGTTAGTAGCAACCAACTGATAGACAGAATATAATATCCTCTTCATACACAATAATGCAGCAAGAGAGAACTCGCAACCAACGATTTTAATGCAAACAGTGTTTAATTACCGCCATGTGGTTTGACTCAATATGGCAACACTATCTTTATTGCCTCAGCACGCTCACACGGGCATGTTTTCAATATTCAGCATACCAAAGAGCCAGCTAAATGTCAGCCACATTGTTCTGCTCACCCAGAGAAGCACACTGCTGCGGCGGCACCCTCCAAGGAACTCGCCGTTTGAAAACAAACCTCAAAGGGACCAACGCATCCTTCCTTCCTCCCTCAGACGGAAGGCACCACAGTAAGTGCGAGTCTCCAATGGACACGTGGCTCTCAACTCAAACCTGGTCTAAACAGAAGTGTTGCACCAAGACGGCTATGGCTGTTAGGAGTACAAGGAGGATACAGGTGTGTATTTTTCTATCAGCGCATCTGAGGCGGTTACACCTCAACTGAGTATTTCAGAGACCATTCATCTGAGACTTTGCAAGGACCAAGTCTAAAATATTAGAACAGATCTCTACCAGAAAAAAATTCTTGTCTCCATTCTAATGCTTCTGAGCATGGGTTACAAATTATTTTTTCATTAAATGTTGAGACATCTTCTCCTAATTTAGCACCCTACAGTAAATCCCACTACTGTAGGGTAGGGAGATCTATAAAAGCTTGAAGTACTGTAACCACATCTGAACAGCATTAGGAGGATGCTGAGCATCTGCAGTCTACTGAACCTTCAAACAACAGACCCAGTTAAAAGCAAAGTCATGTCCTTTTATTGTGCTCTAGACAATAAAATCATAAAGCTTAAACCCCTTTGTATTTCGGAAGGCTAAAACATCACCAGATTTTAAAACATAAAGCTTAAATCCCTTTCTGTTTATGAAGGCTGAACATCACTGGATTTTAGAACACCAAACTCACTGCTGAATACCCAGGAAAGGCCCGTTATCCGTATTTGTGATCTACTGACTCCAGCATAATCACATACTGGAAGAAATTCTCAAGCTCACAGTTGAAATATGCGGCACAGCTTACGAGCCATACATTACTGCTTCCCTTGAACGAGCTGCGAAATCCAACCAAGTATTTTTCTGATCTCAGTTGGCTTAAATATTATTACACGTTGAACCAAAAACTACCCTTCCACACTTTCTTCCTCTTTAATTGTCACAAACCTCCTGAAATCTACAGAAAGAGCTGTTCAAAGACAGACCATTTATTTCAAACCAAAGCAGTTGGCCTATTCCAAGCTTGACAGTAACAAAGTGCCCTGAGCTGTTAATCTCTTGCCATTTAACTGGGATAAACTACACCGGTTTCCTTGAAATACAATATTCACACTATTTGTAAGCGCCTCAACTGGAATCTGTTGTAAATCCCAACCAGCATTTAATCTAGTCAAGTGGGGGAAGCTTCCCCAGCACAACGCAGCAAGATGACTTCCACTTAGCTTGTAGTGGCCAGAAAAAAGTAAAAGCTAGCTCAGCACACCTCATTTTCCAGGTATGGAACTGAACTGCAGAGCTCAAGCTCGAGCCTGTGCTGCTGCCAAGCAATGACTGAACGTGCATCCGCAAAGCGAGCACAAGCCACCCGTCTAACTTCATTTATCTAAAGATAATTGCTAAGCTATAGGAGGAAAGGGAATCTGTGTCTGACAAGATCTGTGCCTTGAACATGGGTTTTTAAAATACCGTTCACTCCAGGTAAATATGCTGAGTATCTCACGAATCAGAACAGCCCAGCTTTTACTAAAGCTGACTGGAACTACTACTGACTGCTCTGCAGAACAGGCATGTACCTTAAAGAAAGGTTCCTTCACCAAGAGCAATGACTGCTGCTGCAGAATGCCACCCATCGGATCAACTAGCAGCAACTTTCTCCTGTTGGTTGAATGAATGAATGTAAAAATTAATATGTAGGCAGGGCAATGGGGTTTTAGGTTGGCATGGCAACTTTAATCAATAGCTATAATGTTAAGGCAGTCAGAATTAATTCAGTGCTAGTATTTGAACACAAACATTGAAATTAAATATAATTATCAAAGTCCTTTCTTCTTACAAGTGGTCAGAAGCTTATTTGACTTCTATGGGATCTGGTACCTACGTAAGCGAAGACTTAGACAACCTCAACCAGAAAGCACTCTAGCTGAAAATACTTTTTTCTTCTGGATAACTACTTCTAATAGCGTTGTTTAGCCACACTATATATCTTTAGAACTAGATCAAGATGATTTATGTCAAAAAAAATTCTTAAGAATTGGCAAAACACATTGAATGAACTCTAGAAGAAGTACTAGAGTTTGAAAGCTAGACGATCAGTTTAGTGACAGTAAATATAAAATACTCATTTTTTAAGTCCACCTTTGGGACTTCATGAAAAATCCAGAAACTGGATAGAAGAGAAGTATATTCTGTCAATGCAAATGACTCAATGAACTGAGTAAATAGTCCTTTACTTCTCCCCTGAAGGTCTGACAAAAATTGATTACTGCACATCTTTTGTTAACTGTCCTCTTGATGTAAGGTAATACAAGCACGTCTTTCAGGGCAATGATAAAAACTCTAAAGTATGTCTCACCTTGAATATTCATAATTTAGTGTTCTTCCGGTGAAATTTCAAGCACTAACATTAAAAGAACAAGTTTGTGTAGTACCTAACCACAGAAAAATAGAGCTCAGCCAAGCAGTGAAGATCTACACAATAAAATACGCCCTCTCCACCCTGAAAGTAAAGTTTAGTAAGACAGGGTGTAGCACGGCCTGATTATAACGTGTGTTCCCTTCCTGCCCTACATTCACCAGCCTGCAATTCAGAGCTGTGCCTCTGTTTTCTATTAGAAAATAGTGAGGATTAACTTTCTATAGAAACAACTTGAAATGTATCAGTGGTAATGAAAATATTTATTGTGTTTTTTTATTTAACTGGTTCTTCTCACACTTAGAATTTTATCAAAAATCATCATCTTATAACCAGATACAAACAATGAGATAAAACTGAACACAACTTTTGCTCAAATGATGAGTCTATTAATAGCAGGGAAGTTATCTATATATAGTAGGAGTTTCCAAGACAAACCATGATTTGCATTCCTGAGACATGAAAACCGTAGGGAACGAATGCAGGGGATGAAGCTGCACTAAGAGAGGGACTAGGGAGGGCACGGGCACCCCCCAACATTCACCTCTGTGGTTCCTAGTTGAAGGAAAATCAGGTGGTTAAAATTCATCCCACAATTTCTGATCCCTATCCTAGATTCTTTGCCACAGTTAAGGAGCACTTGCCACGTGTGCTCTGGAAGCTCAACTGCCATACATTGGGAACACAAAGTAATGTTTATCAGTTGTCAGGTGCCTGCAGTTTGAGCCTGTACAATCAGCACTAATTCTCCAAACACCACATCCAAACTAACAGCTGTAGGAATTCAACAGATTTTATTAAACTATCTTTTGCCTAGGGAAAAATACCTGGTTTATCACCACCTACAGAAAGTTTCCTGTTCCACGCTGAACCAGTTGTCTAAATCTGATTTTTATTTGTACAAAGACACGTGGAAGTTTTGCTACAAGCCTGGAACTAAGGTACAGGAAAATTAATTAGAAACTAGTTGCAAATTTTTATTATCTACAATCGCAGCAGAAGAAATGTTCTGAGCACCAAAGGCCTTAGATGGATGACATACTGACCAAATCTCAATTTGAGTAAAAGCTGGGCAGTGAAACCGGCAAAACAAAAATATCCTACCACAAAACAGTCTAAATAGGATTAAGGCAACAAAGTCTTGATTTTTGAAGTGAAATATAAAATGTTTTAAACAACAGAACACTGGAACAGAAAATATAAGCCTCTAAATGTAAACATTAAATAAACATTCTCTTAAATGTTACTGATTATAATGCAAGACTGGAAACCATTTGTTTGGTTGTTGTCATTTATAAATTTCACTCCTTGAAAAATAATCTTATTTACAAACACAGCAAGCATCATCCCAGCACTTCTGGCTCTACATGTCCACTCCATTTAAAAACAGGGAAACCAACTGGGAGCAGTAGCAGCAGCCTGTTTTCAATCCGAATATAAAGCAAATGAGACCTAACACTATAAACAAAGGACAGACAGCTCTTCAAAGGCACCGAGGTTTCGAATAATCCTTTGCAAAGGCTCCTAAGGAGGTTTAGTCCCTACTGAAGCCAATGTGAGTCAATCAGTAAGAATCAAATAGAGCGCAAAACAAGATTTTTTTAAGACCAAGGCTTTCAATTTACTGAACTCTCCAATGTTTTCATGTATCGCTTCTGTCTTTGACAATAACGCAAGATCTATGCCTCTTATATCATAAAATCTCAGAGAAACTTCTCTGAGTAAAACTAAATAGAATGAGGAGGTTCAGAAAAATGGAAAAGGTCCTTTTGTTCAGAAAACATCAATGACTTCAGAAGTTTTTTTCTCCTCTGCAGAACAGTATCATAGCCATGAGCCACTAAACCGTCAGATATTTAGATTTTCATGGCAGAAAACGTCACTTTATACAGAATACCAGAATTCTAATTTAATCTGCGATGAGATGTTTGTGTTATGCTGTTCTGTGGCCTGCTATGGGTTTAACTTCAAGCCTTCTAACTTCCAAGAGAAATGGATATCCGTGGGCCTAGCTTCTGTCCTTCTCCTTTAAAAATGCTCTTTGCAATAATCTGAAACGGGTGATTTCAAATCTACAGAAACATTAAGACTTCAAACCAAAGATACAAGTCTAGAAAAGCTTCTGTTGATAAATTTTCCTGATAACTTGGCACAGACAGCACAACCTGCAGTCTAATAACATGGAAGAAGACAACTGGCATGAGAGCATTCCAAACACACACAGCACACCATGCTTGCCCAGATCACTTCTCCTCCATTTCAACTTCCACAGCAACATGTTATTTTATATAATATATATAGCAAAGGAGATTAAAATGGTTTGCATGAACAGATGGCTGTATATTATGCTTTCCCAAACATTACATATCATAGAAAGGTCTAGCACTGGTTAATTCTGTCTCTTCTCAGTGGTCTCTTATATCCATAAATCCCTGCAGGAAAAAAAAAAAGCCAGCCTCCATAAATAGGCAAATTGTTTCTTCCTAATGCTTTAGCGTAGTCTTAAATTTCCTTGCCTCTAAGGAAGAGAAAAACCTAATCACCAACCCTATATTATACAGGCTGTTCCTGGGTCAAAGAAGCATCTGCAGTAAGACTGTGGTAGTGAGAAAGTGGTTTGTGGTTTGAATTTAAGACACTCAGAGAGCACCACATACCTTCCTGAAATAATCACAGATCAGCAAGGCTTCCTCAAGATAGTATTATTTTGATCAATACCCTTCCTAAATAATGATAAGTCGAAAGGGGCCCAAGGCAACAGAGGTATATAGCTCTACCTGGTCAGTAACTAGGGAAGAAGCAGCCATTAGACGCACTGCCTCCTGGTCTGAAAAGTCACTCTGCTCCCCATTCAGCTCTGCTGATAAATATCCAATTGTTTCACGTTGACAAACATTATTTGAATGCACTGCTAGCTACTGCTTTTCCACTGCAACATTAGCCCAACAAGGGTCAACTTGACCAATCACAAAATAAAGCCAGTAAAATTAAGAGTTCTGCATCAGTTGGACAGGAATATGCCTCTTTAGAACCAAAAATTATTCTCTGCATCCCTTAAAATAACTACAGTAGAAGACGGTAGGTCAGCTAGCTCTGTGTAAGATCACAACCCCAAAAAGCTATTTCCATTTCTTTACATCATCAAAAAAAAGAAACTGCTTTTCAGCCCCGTTCCAACCACAGGAATATGCAAGGACTGGAGAGCGGCACTCACCACTGTGCTGTAGCCTTTCCAGACCATTTCTGAACATCACTGAACCAAGTACAATCCAGTTCTCACCCTCTAAAATAAATCTTAGTGATCACAGTAACGAGGACTTTTAAAGTCACAGAAAAAAAAAAAAATTAAGCTCTACTTGAAAAAAAGGTAACTGACAATACAGCAGAAAACGGAAAGATTACCATAAATGCTTGGAAACAAAGCTTCTCCCAACACCAGGGAAATGAACATGAGTTGCCCTACCAGCTTCCCAGGTGTTCTCCGGAGCTTATCATTAAACACATCTCCATGTTACAGGCCTGCTGACAGCAGCCAAAACACCACGAAGACTACGGCAACGGGCACATACGAAGCCAAAACAGACCTCCCTCGTACCGTAACTCAGTTATATGCGATGAAGTTTAGCAGACCAGGACTTGCAGTCCAGCAGCTCTGCGGACCAGGCTACAAACAAGCGCAGCCTCCAACAGCAGAAGAGCTGCCTAACAGAGCTGTCTTGTGCAGTGCTACCTAAATTTGCCATCTGTTTCCAAGAAGGTGTTAGCTTTCTTTGGAAATGGTTTGGATGGTAGTTTTATTGACACCTTCAAGCAGTGGAAGATCCCAGCGATTCCATGAAATTGTGCTTCTGGGTTGGTGTGGTAAGCATTCAATTTAATGGTTCCGAGAACACTAGTGAAGAGGTTGTACCTCAGAGATCTCTGTACAGGTTAATTACAGCCACTACCTGAACAGTTGGCTGATGACTTTCGATAGCAGCAGCTTCGTGATCTTGTGTAGGGAAACTGCAGCAAGACGTGTCCTCAGCGAGTTGTTTTTGTTTAAGATCAAGAACTCCTTCACTTGCAAGCCATTTCAAAGCCACCCGTCTAGTCTACACGGAAATTAAATGCAAGGTCTCACATCCCAGCATATGAGCAGCTACATCTTGCAGAAATGGCATTCGCACTTCAAGAGGTAACCTTCAGGTAGGGAAGCGTCTGCAAGCCTCTTACTGAAATCTGCTCAGGAGGAGACCTGCAATGCGTATACTTTTACTCCACAAGATCAATCAACAGCCACAAGGCCAACGTTTAAACACGCCGTACCGCTGCAGGCTCAGCAAAGCCACCCGCGCTCGCCCAGAACCCGTCCCTCTGGCCAGGCCGACGGCCAGGCCTCCCGGGGGGCTCTCCGAGGGCTTTTCTCTCCCTTTCCCTCTCCCTCCCCGCCGGCCACCGAGCCTCCCTCTCGCCGAGCCCCAGCCCCACCGCGGCTCTCCCCGCCGCACACAGACGCTTTTCCAAGCCCTGAGGAGCGCGGCGTTTCCAGCGCTCGGACCGCTCCGGACAGGCCAAGCCGCCGGAACCCTCCTCCGCAACAAGTGACGGCCTCTGCCCGCCCCGGGCAGCGGCGGCCGCAGGGCCCGGCCCGGCGGGAGCGGTTATGTAACGGGCGGGCCGCCGCGCATCCCGCCGCCGCAGCTGGGCCGGGCCCCCGCGGCCGCACCGCTTGAGGCCCGCCGGCCTGACCTTCGCGGGAGGAAGGTCTCCGGGGTTACCGGGGGCGATGGCGGGAGCTGCCCGGTGCAGGTGAGCGCAGAGAGCGACCCGCCCGCCGCCCCCCTCTGCCCTCCCCGCCGCAGGTGCCACGGCCGAGGCGAGGTCACCCCGGCCCCCGGCGAGCTCCGGGGAGGGGCGGCCAGCGCCCTCCTCCCTCCCGCACCGCCGAGACGTCCTCCTCCGCGCTCCCGAAGGACGAAGGGAGCCAAGGACACCATCCCCGCGCCCAGCGGGTCCTCCCGGGGCACAGCCCCACAGGGCGCCTGGGGAGCGGGAACGCGAACCCTTCCCCAGGCCCGCCGCCCTCCCCTTCCCCCCGGTGCCGGGGCAGCCTCCCCCCGCCCGCCCCGGCCGTGTTTACCTCGGGCGGCCCCTGCTCCTCCGCAGAGCAGCGCGGCCAGCAGCAGGGAGACGGCGGGGGCCGGCAGCGATCGCGGCATGCCCGGGCGGCACGGCGGCATGGCAGCGCCGAGCGGTGCAGGGCAGCGCGCAGCCCCGGGCTGGCGGGGCGGCCCCGGCGCCCCCGCTGGTCCGGGCTCCGCTCTGCGCCGGGCGAAGGGCTCGGCTCGGCCCCGAAGAGAAGGAGGAGGAGGAAGAGGAGGAGGGAGGAGAAGCGCTGCGCTGCCCCGCTCGCC
>JAVSBS010023902.1:0-13713 GCA_033124195.1 Coracias cyanogaster | reverse complement strand
CTCGCCTCGGCGCCACAGGGAAGGGGAGGCGAGGGGGCCGGACGGGCTCTGCCGCAGGCCTGCGGGGGCCCGGCGGGGGCCCGGCGGGCGCCAGAGACTTGAGCTCAGCCACCAAAAGCCTCCAAGCAGAGCTCTGCATCTCTGCACTCGCATTTCCAATCCGCACAATGGGACAATAACCCTCCCTCAGTGCCCAGCTGCCAGCGGGATGGTCTCCCACAGCAGCTGCGACATGGACCCACTGCCCTGCTATGAAAGGCAGCCGAAAATGTAAAAAATGCTGGCTATGCTTTCCTAAATAAATGTTGAAGCTTTGCTAGACAAGACCTAGCAGTTCTCCCCAACGCGGCACCAGAAGTAACTGTGCAAACTCCCTAGAGTGATTTAATTCCTTTTCTGGAGTGACTAACACCTCTATTATTCCCATCTGACCTCTGCAGACATCCTGCCACGCAATTGTGTTAAACTCTGCAGCGAGAAAGATAACCAGGCCTAAAATTAAACCATCCAGCACGTTTTTAATATTAGCACAGGCAAGGAGTGAATTCCTCCTGGGTGAAATCCACCTCTTCTTGAGCAAGCAAGCAAAACCAGCCCTCAGAACCATAGCACCAGCAGTGACATACTGGAAATTTTTTGCCTTTTTACTTTGTGAGCCCCTGCAATAGCCTGTTTTGATTGCCTGGCCTGAGTAGGACCTGTTTGGTGCAGGACCTGCCCTGCTGCTGCCAGACACAGGGTGCTGAAAGAGGTCTCAGCACAGGCATCACATTGCAAAGGCAGCTGGAGACTTACTCGATGAAGAGAGGCAGACTGCAGACACTAAATGTGGGAGCAGATAGCCCCTGTGTGAATAACCTGGTGTAAACCAGAGCCTCCTGGTATCTCTGGCTCTGGGAGAAGAAGTGCAGCAAGAAAGGCAGCACCAAGACGCAGCAGGCATATAGAATAACAGAATAGAGTCATCTTTCATCAAATGGTTTGGGTTGGAAGGGACTTTAAGGATCATCTAGTTCCATCCCCCCTGCCATGGCAGGGACACCTCCCACTACACCAGGTTGCTCAAAGACCCGTCAACCTGGCCTTGAACAATTCCAGGGAGGGGACATCCACAAATTCTCTGGTTAATCTGTTCCAGTGCCTCACTACTATCACAGTGAAGAATTGCTTCCTAATACCTAATCTAAGTCTACCCTCTTACAGGTTAAAACCCTTACCCCTCATCCTATCATTACACTCCCTGATGAAGAGTCCCTCCCCATCTTTCCTGTAGGCCCTCTTCAAGTACTGGAAGGCCACTAGAAGGTCCCACCATGTCCTTTGGCTACAATTGGATGGCTGCTCTGTTCGGATTCAATGGTAGTTTTCCACCAAAAATACTTCCCTCAGACTTGGCCACAGCGTACTTTTTCTCAGGGAACTCCAAAAGCATGTTGGGCTCGGTGGTGCTGAAAGCTTCTTCGCACAGCTCAGGGGCAGCCTGGCACTTCGGGGTGCAGCAGGTACCCGCCGCCTTGCCCGCCAGCAGCGTGTGTGTGCTGGATCAGGAGGGGTTTGCTCATCCAGCAGCGTTCGGACAAGGACTCTGTTTGGGGGGATGGAAGATCTGAACTGAAATGTGACCTGATGAGCTTGGAACGTCGCTGCTGGAGAGGGCTGCAGAGTGCCCGCACGGGCAGGGAGCCGGGGATCTCCGCTGCCTCCCACCAGACAGGGCGGCTGCTGGAGAGCCGGAGGGATGCAGGATGCCTGCGGAGCCCCGGGGCTGGGGGTGCGGGTGTCTCCCCCACGGCGCAGGGACCAGCGCAACCAGTGCGGCCAGAGCCCTCGTCCCACCAGCTTCCAGGTGGGATTCTTGCACTCTTGTGCTCCCTCTGCTGGTCCTCAGCCCGGCACCGGCACCACTCCGGCATCGCACCGGCACCGCTCCGGCTTCGCACCGGCACCGCTCCGGCACCGCTGGGGCAGCCCTGCTCCCCAGAGCGGGTCTCGGAGCCAGCCCGCAGCGAGGGCGAGGTCCCCGGGCCGGCAGCCGGGACACCCCGCCGGGACTGCGCCGAGCGCCGCAGGGCCCGAGCGGCCTCAGGAAGAGCCCCGGAACCTTCCCCGAATAACAGCGTTAGAAAACGCTGTTGGGAGTGGCACCACAACAGACGCCCATGGTGAAGATTACACAAATTGCGCGGGTACTGCAGGGATCACTCTTAAACAAAGTCACGGGTGGCGCAGACAGGACACTGTGGATTTGTCAGCCCATTTCTCACACACACACTGGGCAGCTCCTTGCACCAACGCTTCCACAGCTCAGGCTGTTTGGGTGGCCTGTGCAACAGGCCACCACGGTCAGAGGGGACCTGCCTCGCTCTTAGGTTGCACGGGTACAGCTGGCCACCAGTGTGCCACCAGCAGAGAGGGAGGACACCAGCACCTCACCTCAGTGGCCGCCAGCCACTGTCCTGCAGAAGGGGACAGGGAAGCACCAGAGTGGGCTAGGGCACTGCAGTGCGAGGTCTGGTTTGCAGGCTCTGCTCGCATGCAGCTCTCCTGCGTTTTCTGTCTTGGCAAGACTTGCCAGCTTTATTAGAAAGCTGGTTGTTGTTTCAAGGCTGCTTTCTAACAGTTATTGCCAACTAGGGACGGAGGTGGGGGAGCCGCACTCTGCACGGCACAAATGACAGCTGCCAAGACACTTTCTCCAAGGCCCCATAAAAGCCCAGTTATGGCTCAGGCTGTCTCGTCTCAGCCAGACATCTCGGACGGTGACCTGGCACAGGAGGCTGCCGTGCAGCCAGCAGCCCCAGCTCAAAGCCCTGTGTCCCCATCCCTGTCCACACAGCGACGTCCTGCTGCCCCACTCACTGCTGCGGTTTAGTCTCACTCCTGATGCTCCTTGGACTTGGAGAGGAGTCGCTGCTTAGCAGAGGAGGTGCAATAGCCGCCCCAAGCGAGCTGAAGCCCTCACTGTGCCCCAGCAGAAGCCCAGCACGATGGGGAGCTTCAAGGCGGGGGAGAAGGAAGGGGATATAAATTGAACAACAACAACAAAGAACACTGTTATCCTCTCCACGCAGCCTCCTCCTCCCCAGAACTGCCACCGCACCCCAGGGAAGCCACAGTGACCCACTGCACATCATCAACTGTGAAGCTGTGCTGGCCGCACACTTCATCCCAGCCTCTGCCACCGCCACCTCTAAACCTGGGCAGCTCCACACAGGGTCCAGGTCCAGCCTTTGCTGGGGGCAACAAGCAGCCCAGCAGCTCCTGACGGTGCACGCTGGTGTTCGGGGTCTGCAGACTCGGCATTTCAGAGCTGTTTTCCACAGTGAACAATAAATCTTTAAAACAAGTGTGAGGTTTTCTGAAAGCTGCTGAATTCAATGGCCGAGCCCTGCAACAAAGCCTCTTCCTGAGCGCGGTGGCTCCCTGCCCACCGCCCTCCCCGGGGGAACGGCGGAGAGGAGGTGAGCTCTGGCTCAAGTTTGTAAACTGTGGCTGCTAGAGAAAACAAAACCTGTCCAGAAGCTTCGGTATGCGACAATGCCTTCCACTGACACAGCTGGTCCCCAGAAGTGACTGGCACCGTGAGCTGTTGCTTTTCCCCAGTCACAAGGCACCCGTCTCACTATGGAGCACCCTGCTGAAGTCCCCTTGGGGGGACCCACCAGCACTCCTGCCAACACCAGCTGCAAGTGCTGGGTGATGCCTCACAGATATTTCCTCTCGTTCAGAGCTCACAGTTGATTTCTGCGCGTCCCATCTAACTACCACCCCACACGCCAAATCTCTCTTAGGTGTCCTGCTCTGCCTTGGCAGCACTGGCAGGGGACAGACACCCATCAGGGAGGGCACCCATCCATGATCCCTGAGCAGTGCTGCTAAAAGAAACCAGCTTCTGCATTTTGCAGATTGATCCTTGCCTGTGAGTACATGAAACTCCACATCTGACCGCCCGCTGCAGAGCCATAGCAGGCTGGACAGGCACAGCTGGTGACCCATACCACCGGCCAGTCTCCAGGGAAAGCCTCAACATCAACCTTTTCACTTTGCATAACTTATTAGGCAAAATATTTTCCAGAGAAAAATCCCTCATCTTTAAAAACTGATCCCTGTGCTTTTTGGGAGCACTTCTGCGGATGCAAGTAAACGGTTAAACACATGTAAGTTGTCTCCCGTATTAACTTTTCCTTGGTATCATCGACAGCTGATATCCTTTCAGTGCACGAAACCACAAAGTCGGAGTAAGTGAAAGTGTGGAAGAACCAGGGCTCGGATGGAGAAACCTTCCCCACCAGAGGCTGATAAAATGAGCAGTAAATTTTTTTTCCACAGTTGAGAATAGCCCTGTTATCTGTTATAGACAGCAAACCTTCCTCTCCAAGAAGTAGGTGGGTCAGTAGTCCCAGGCCGGGCAGCCCTGGCATGCATGTGCTCTAGGAGAAATGCTACAATATATTGCCATATACTGACAGACACAAATAAACTCCATCACTGTTGTTAATTCTGCAGCGAAATTATTTTTCCAAATCTTCCCCAAACCAGATGTGGAAATATTTAGCTACCTCTGCACTCCTCCAGCCCCAAGCCTGAACAAAGTGTTTTGAAGCAGACGAGAGGCAGGGGGAGGTGGAAACCGTGACTGGTTTCAGTGAAACTCATGGATTTCCCAATTCATGGTATCATTTACTGACATCATGAAACTAATTTGAGCTTTTTCTTCTGTCTCTTTACAGTTAGATATTTTGCCCAAGAGGCTGAAATTTCTCTTTCTTTCAAACAAAATTGGACTTCTTACCTGTAAGGAGTACAGAAATGTAGATCCTGTTCCCAGAAGCAAGATTCAGAAATAATTATTTTTTTAAAATTAAAATATTTTATTAGATGTAGTCAGTGCAAAAGACTAAACCAAAAGGCAGAGGCTCCAATAGACCATCTCATCGCACCTCTCCCAAATCACACATCAGACTGGAAAAGAAAAAGGAGGTTGCCTTGCTTCCCTCCTCAGCTTCACCCCGTGGGTTACACAGCCCTGCTTCTCTCTGAGTTTCCATGTCTCCTGCCTCCTTGGCAGGGTCCTGTGACACTGGGATGCTCAGGACCATACGATGGACATGTCTGCTGGCAAGCGCTGAGCAACCCTTGGGTGAGGAGCCAGCCACCCTGGGGACATGTGATTTGCCATCTGGGAAGCAAATAGCCAAGCTGGCCACACAAGGCAGTTACAGGCTGGGTGACATTTGGTGTGGGCGAGAGGGAGCCACGGTCACCAGAGGAGCAGCCCCAGCCCATTTGGCCCTGCCTGGGGCCAGGCGATTGTACTGCAGGAGGGCATGAGGAGCACTCGCCTCCACAACAAAGCAGCATGTCGTGGGCTGCCCCACGCATTCCCACTGGCAGGGTCTGGCCAGGGCAGGGTGCTGAGCTGCACCCTTCCCAATTGCACAGGTGGGCAAGGCCCATTGGTAGCCACCGCCCTGGAAGCCAATGCCTGCACTGCCGTTGTTGCTCTCCCAGGCTGCAACTGGGGTGCAGCAGTGGGACCTGACCCATGAGACACCCACCTTCACACCTTGCCCACCACCTGCCCGACTGAAAAACCAGCCTCTGAGCACAGAGATCTCCCTCATGCAAACCATGGCAGCAGCAATCTCACAGCTAACAAGAGCACGACCTTGGTTTTGAAGAGCTTGATTTTCCTTCTCCAAGCAGAGATCTCCCTGCCCGCTCTGTTAAAATTCTTTCTCCCACTTTTCAGCATCCACTGAAATAAATAAAGCCGGGTGAACTCAGACACCACACACGCTCTTTAAACCGTGCAGCTCACCAGGAGGATGGGGACTCTGACGTACTCAGCGCTTAGACACGGGTGGATTTCTGCAGCCAGCTCTGCTCCGTCCCATCACACTGCTTGTGTTCCCCACACAAGCATGATTTGAATATAAACCCATTCCCAGCAGGATCAGCTTTGAGGCTGGCGTGGGGCCGGATCCTGCACCCCATCCCGAGGGCAGCCCAGCATTACTGCCTGCGCCTTCTCCTCGCTACCTACACGCCCTTCTCCCATTCCCTGCCTTATCACACCCATTTGACTTGACACTTCATGAAGGCAAAAATAAATGAGAGATGAGCACTGAGAGCCGAGAGAAACACTTATTTAGGAAAAGTACTAATTAAATGTATTCTGGGTGGTCTCCTTTTGGCACCCTGCCTCTTGGGTTAGACTGGTTTTGCTGCCGCTTCCCTCTCTCCCACGTTTTCTCCTCTCTCACCTTTCCCAGCACATCTGCGCCTACAGCCGTTCCCGTAGGGGATTCCTGCGGCGGCTGGCACTGGTGCCTGGGCTGGCAAAGCCTTGCCGGCTGCCCCTTGCTTGGGCGCAGGGCACTTTGCCTTCCTTTCCCTGGGCTGAGTTGCGTCCTTCCCCGGCGTGCAGAGCTCCGGCTGCCTGCAGCCTCACACCGGTCACGGGTACAGGGACACGGAGGCATCGCGAGCCCCAGGAATGACTACAGCTTTCAAGAGGCAGATGTTCAGGATGCTGTTAAGCATGTAGATACATCCTACTTCTTTCTCTGTTAATAATGCTACAGCTTGCTGTTTCAGTGGAAAGCATAAAGCTATTGTTAGATTTCACTGGAACTGGGCCAGATGTGGCAGGTAAGCGTCTGGTCTTCGGTCCCAAATGGCACTATTTTAAGTGCCGTTGCAAAGCAGCATGTAGCGCAGTCACTTTCCACACTGCATGCAGGTTTTAGCCTCCTGCACATGCAACATCTCCTCTTTGCACTTAGGACAACATGGGAGATGCAATTTGAAGCCTGTTTTGTCACTGCTTCTTCACTGTGTGTTGCTGAATTAATTCCTGGTGCAAGCCTGCAGTTTTGCACACAGTCAGATCCTGCATGGCTTTAAATTACAGATTCACCCTTGAAGCCTCCCGGCAAGTTGGAGGCACCATGAGACAGAAAGCTCTGGAAGAAAGGAAGATGCAAACAAAGTGTCTCCCCATGAGCTCTGCCAGTGTTGATGTTAGGGTATGAGCAATGCTTCTTCATCCTCCTGCTCGGAGTGGAAAACACTCTATTGTACAGTAGGTGTATCTCAGTGTACTGAGAAATTCAGAGTAAAAAGCATTTTTAAAGCTACATTGCACTCTGGCCATCCAGAAACCTCATTAATGTTTATTCCCAGGAGCAATGCTCATCTTCCTGTTAAAACTCTAATAGGACAACTGGTGCATGGTCAACCTGCATACCCAGTGCCATGATTTCCTCTCTCCCCACTGCAGCACAGCTGGGCTGAGGTGCCTCAGCACAGAGCAGCTAATCCCGCTCAAAGCTGTCTTATTAGAAAGCAACACTTGTCTTTGGGAAAATGAGCATCGCCAGTGAAGTCTGCTATGGGAGCTGGGTCCCCTAAAAGCCCCTTGGGTTAAACTTCCCCCAGGTGAGGGTCCAAGAGCCACCAAAGGAAGTGGTCATGAACTGGAGGACCACAGATCTGGAGTCTTTGCACTCCCTCCCAGGGTGAGAAACCAGGGATACACCAGCATTCAGAGTGCTTGGGACCGACACATCAGGCTCTCTTCAGCATTCGGATCCTCACTCCTCACTCCTGTCCTCCACAAGCCCAGCCTCAATTTTGAAAGCCAACCTCTGTGAGGGATCTCAAGACTTGCTGTAAGGGCAGTGATTGCAGCATGGGAATGAGCTGCCTATAGATGGCAAAGGGCAAGGTGCTCACAGAAATCACAGCGAGAGGCTTAGAAGTCAGCTCTGAAGGCATGGTGCCAGCATGCAGGGAGGGGCTGCTCAGGAGCCTCCATGGCTCCCTCCTGGTGCTCCTGGGCTGGCCATGGACCTGCTTTCTCTGCACATGGTGCTGGATCTCCTGGGAGCACCTGCTCAGGAGCAGTCCATGGGGTGACCTGTGGCTCAGAGAAATTTGTTTTCCTACTAGTTTGTTGGATGTGAGCTATCAGAGATGCACTGCTTCACTGCTTGGGCTTTCTTTTCACCAGTTTTAGGAGCTAGACTTGAAGAATTAATAGGTCTTCCAGGTAAAAAGCCAGGAGCCAGACTGTCTTTCCTAGGACAAGGGCCAAGGCATCTAAAGACAACCACTAACTTACTATTTCACAGACTCTTCACATGTCTAAGGCATGCCTCCTGGGGCTATTGCCTTAAATTGCACAAAATAACTCTTGGACAGTATAATTTAATACGACGCGTCATGTGGCAGAGGTCCATGGGACGGTCAAGGAGCACAATACAAAAAATATTCAGATGGAAATATCAGTGTTCCTACTGTAATCAGCATAACAAGGACTTTTGCAAATGTCTGATGGTGGGGCTGGTTTGTATTGCAAATGTCCCTGATTCATCCACAGCTCTGTATTAAATAACACATTATCCTATCATGACATTTTGCTTTGCCAGGAGAGCACAGTATTTACACACACACGCCTGCAGTACTGCCTTTCTGACGGAATACCGTGTTAATGACAAATTGCAAGTTTGGTAACATAAGTCAGAAAAAGTTTCAAACCTGCTGGCTTGGGGAAGCAAGACAAGCTTCTTCAGACATAGAAAAATTGCAACAGCAGAGAAAGTTATCGTATGCTGTTTGAATAAATATTGATCTTCAAAACTGTTAACGGCTTTGCACTCAGAAGCTGGAGAGTTGCTGTAATAGGTATTTTCTCAATGCTATTTCAGATACATGAGAGTAGCTTTGCTCTCAAGATGCAAGCAGCTTTTCGCTCACGGGCAAGCCCATCTTTTGCCAATGACACTTGCTTAAGGAGGAAGCCAGAGGACATCTCCACGGCCAACGCGCTGGTGGTTGCCCTGCAGAGAGCAATGCTGCTTCTCCTCACAGTGAGAGAAATCAAAGTGGAAAGTGCTCCAGCCCTTTTTGGAGTGACCTTGACATGCAGCTCCTCTCCTGCCCCTCTGAGTTCTGGTTTTTGTATCCTGTCTCCGTCCCCTCTCACGCTGCATCAAAACCTCCCCAGCAGCTTTGGAGCGTGTCTCGCAGAGCAGCATCTCTGCCCCTGCCCTCCTCTCTGCGGCTGCTGAATTCTATGCATCCATAGGGAGAGCTCACACTTTTGTCAGGCTCTCAAACTCAAAAGTTCTGGAAATATGCAAGGAAATCGGTCTGAGCTGACCCAGTGCCTTGCAGAGGCGCAGGTCGCAGCAGCAATGCTAAGGGTTTGCCTGGCACAGGCTGGAGTATCTCACTCTTCCCTGCCCTGAATTTAGTTAGAGTATTTTACAGGCAATTTTCTATCGAGATGTCAGCCGCACTATCAACCCACCCCCTCCCCTGCACATAATCAAAATATTTTGATAACTGAAAAATGTCAGGCAATACAGCAAATTTTGTAGTAAATAAATAAAGCAAATAACTGCAAAGACAAGGAGGGGAGGAGTGGGGAGCTAGTGTCTCTGCAAAAGGTTTCTGTCCCCAGACAACAAAAAGTTCCTTTAAAATTACTGTTTCAACCAAAAATGGTTATTTTCTACAAAAATACCCCCCTTCTAGTGGAAAAGGAGGCTGATGGTAGGAGATCTCACGCTGGTGGTTCACACCTCTGCTCTGAGAGCATGCACAGCCCCACAGCATGGCCATGTGTTGGCCCAGCCAACGCCAAGCCACCCTTTGCAACAGACAAGTAGCAATTAGACAAATCGCCTGGCAAACGAGCCCTCAGCAAGATACTAAACACATACCAAATATGTGTGACAAATTGCAATGACAAGGTTGTGCTGGCAGGCTGGATGGCGGGTAATGAAATCCCTGTCCAGACAGCGCTATGCTCCGGGCACTCTTTGAGCCAAGAGGAGGCAAGAGATGCTGCCAAAAACCCATCGGCGCGACCACCACACCCACTTTGCACACTGCAGTGACCGGCCGAGGCCACTACAGACACCAGCGGTACCTGAGAAGCCAAGGTTGGGACTGCCACGCCACGCACAAAGCCGGGGAGAATTGCAAAATGCCAGGGCTGGTGCAGAAGGTCAGATGAAGGAGACCCACAAAGAACCCAAGCACAAAACCAACTCTTCAGTCCGGTCACAAGTGACCAAAACATTGGTCTGCATTAGTGCAGAAGTCAGAGCTTGAGGTGGGCAGTTTGCTGCACCACGTGGGGTAAGGCAAGAAACCCAAGGCACGGGTCCCCATTCTGCACGTAGGGAACCACGAGGTGCTGTGGCCAGGCACACCCACACAGCCCCCGGCACTGCCCGCCGCGCTCCCCATGCCCCGCACAGCCCCAGCAGACACAGAGACCCCCTTTCCCAGGCCAAGTGCCAGAGTTGGGATGCAACTTAGGGGCTGGCCAGACACTCGCCCAGGAGCAGCCGCAGTTTATTCGCCAGTAGCTGTGGAAAGCTTCCAGGCTGGGCAGGATGCTGCAGCAACGAGCTGGGGAGGGAGCGGGATCTGCACAAGGCTCTCGCTGCTGCAGGGAGGCAAGGGCAGCATGCACCACACAGGTCTCAGACCCCAGGGCCTACTTTTGAAGAGACATCTCTCTTCAGCTATTTGTCTCCTCCAATGTCCTCTGTCCCACCAACAGCACTCCTCAAAGGTCACGTAACTTCCAAGTTTTGTGCTTGATTCTCCTTCCACTTGGGGACAGGGAAGGTGAGCCCGGCATTAGGGCTGGTGCTGGACAAACAGAACTGGTCTCTTCAAAGAAAGTTTCCTACCCTTGCCCCCAGTCTGCAGCACCAAAGGAGTGGCCATGGGCCGTCCTCACTTCGAGGAACAGAAGCACTTCATCAGGCCACGTTTAATGTGCGCAGTGTGGGGATGTTTGGTTTTTTAACCGGTTCCATAGCTGCTACCTCTGCAAAAGCATCACGTTTGCACTGCTGGACAAGACCCAGCCTGGCTGAGCTGGCAGGCGAGGGAAAGGCAGCAGGCCTCAGCACCGCTCGCCACTTTCTCTGGAGCAAAACCGCGATGCCCCGCGAGCGGGCAGGCAGCACCCGCGCAGGGCCCAGCAGCTGTGCCCGTGGGAGGGCAGCACGGGGCAGAGCGGCCAACAGCCCCAGCGCGGGTCTGGGGCTTTCCGCTTTCAGTCTGAGTGCTCCGCGGGGCACGTCTCTGCTTGGTGAAGGCGGCCGTAAAGCATCCATCTGCAAAAATACCCCAGCAAACACAACCCCTCACCCTCCCCCCTGGTTCCTGCGAGCAGCGTTTCTTCCTCGCTCTCGCTGTAGATCCAGCATGCCGAGTCCTTTCTCCCCAAGAGTATTCTCCCTTTACAAAGCAAGATCATAAAGCAGTGACATAATCCAAGTTTGGCAAACACTTTTGCTGATGTTAAGCCAGTGCCTTTTGTGGTTCTCACTGCAGCGTTGGAGTGCACGATATAGATGGCGCAACCGGCTGATTAAATGTGCAGGAGCCTCCCAAGATACCATTTCATTTGTAATGCTGACATTTATATTTGACATTCTAATAAGTGTGGGGCTTTGGCCTTTTTTTTTTTTCTTTTTTTTTTTTTTTAATTAGTTCTCACAAGGGTGCGGGTCAGACACAGCTACACAATGAGGTTCTCCATAGAATAGGTATGATTCAAACAGATGACTCCTGGCCAGACTTCCTAACCCATCTACCTCGCAGCGGAGCCTCGAAGCCAAATTAATTAGAGGCCACCCACAAGCTGATGTGAGAGGTGTAGGGGAATCTCTTCGCCCATTCATCCCCTGCCACATCTGCCGAGATCTCAACACACACGCTAAGGGTGAGTGGGAGGGCTCTGGTGCTAAATAAATGACTCGATTCCTTTCATTTTGACACCAAAATGCAGCGAGCCAGTGAGGCCAAGTAGTAAACAATAGTAGTAATGCAGAAAAAGAGAAAAAAAAAGAAGGAAAAAAAAGAAGCATGTAAGATGCCTCAATGAAGAGGTGTGATTGTTGGCAAAACAAGCCCTGTTTGAGTTTATGGGATGCACAGAGTCTTTTTATTAGGGATACTTTAGTGTAATAAAAAAGGACCAATTGTTTCTGCCATCTGAGAAAACTCTTGGTGGAACAGGCAGAAATCCAGGAATAATTAAGAAAATAATAGTGCACACCCAACAAGAAAAACATCATTTGTTTAAAGATGAAGTCCCTCCAGAATACTTGGTAGTGATTGCGTTTTTTTCAAAAGGGGGGGAAAAACCCTGCTACATGAAAAGCAGCAGCCATCAGCTAGTTTCTAAGATCTCGAGTGGAAAAAGCGCAGGGCTGCAGTACCCTTCAGTGGTAAGACTTTTTCCGTTTTCGCCGCTCTTATCAGCCTGTGCAAGTTGCAAAATAATAGTGTTTTGCCCTTACATGTTTCCATCAGAGGATCAGAAGAGCTTCACAAAACAGAATTAATTGAGCTTCACTGCTCACCTGTGAGAACAGAGCAATTATTTAGCAGCAGGGTTTGGGGTTGGGTTTTTTTTGCCATTTCGGGTGGGGGTAGAACTCAAAACTGCAACAGGAAGATTACGGACCCAGTAAGCCAACAAGAGACTCCACAGCTTTGCCCATTTCCAAAGATGGATGGCCTCGCGTTGTGCTAGGGGAGGTTTAGATTGGATATTGGGAGGAAGTTCTTCACTGAAAGAGTGATCAGCTGTTGGAACAGGCTGCCCAGGGAAGTGGTAGCGTCACCATCTCTGGAGGTGTTCAGAAAACGACTAGATGTGGCGCTTCGAGACATGGTCTAGAGGTCAGGGAGACGCTGGACGAAGGCTGGACTTGATGATCCTAGAGGTCTTTCCCAACCTAAACGATTCTATGACAAACCTCAAAGTTTCTGAGCTCCAGATCCAGGTTCTCCCTTCAGAAGGGACCACTTTGCCCCCGCATCATTTTTCCCCAGGCCTCAGCTTGCCAGGCTCCCCATCCTCAGATTAAAAAAGTCTTTGAAACATCATGTCCCCAAACCGCCCATCTTCCCTGCAAGCGTGCCGTGGTGCCAGCCAGGCCCCAGGATGCCTGACTTGGGCTCCAAGTCCTGCTCCCACGGCTCCTGGGTGAGGCCGGGCAGGTGACAGGGCGGTGGGGAGCATCTCCCGCGCCTGCAGGCCGGGAAAGGAAGGCTGTGATCGCTGTTGGTGGAGAAGTCCGGGATCCCAGTCACGGCTGGGGAGAGGAGCTCTCTCGGACGGCCCGGGCAGCGCAGGGGCAGGCCCGCGGACAAGACACGGGCTGTTCCCCAGCACTACCCGTCCTCGGCGGGCTTCGTGAGAGGCCGTGACCCAGGGCGGGAAGCGGCGGCCGGGGGCAAAGCCGAGGCTCTCTGTCAACCCCGGGCTGCTCTTGTGATTTACGCCTAGATGCAGGTTTTACTATTTTATTTTATTATTTTATTTTGTTTTATTCATTTCATTTCATTTCACTTCATTTCACTCCCCCCCCCACCGGGGGCTCCGGCCGCAGCGGGGGCCGAAGCCCGGGCTCCCGGGCCCCTGCTCGGCCGCGGCGCCAGGGGCAGGTGAATCCACCCCCGGGCGCTGCTCCCCTCCCGCCGCGGCCGGTACCGGGAGGCGCCGGGGCCCGGCCCCGCCCCGCCGGGCGGTGCTGCCGCCGCCCCCGCTCCCAGCAGCCCTTGCAGCCGCCTACAATGACATTTGCGAAGTTTTTTCGGTTTCGGCGCCATTTTCGAGTGGACTCGGAGGTGAGGAAGGAGGGAGGGCGGGCAGGGCGGCGGGGC